>JAIUJO010000692.1:87500-92500 GCA_023846275.1 Vanilla planifolia
CTTCTTCTTCTTTCTTCTTCTTCTTCTTCTTCATCTTCTTCTACTTATTCTTCTTCTTCTTTTTCTTATTTTTATTCTTCTACTTCTACTTCATCCTTTTCTTCTTCTTTCTCCACTTCTTCTTCTTCTTCATCTTCATCTACTTCTTCTTCTTATTCTTCTTCTTCTTCTTCATCTTCTTCTTCCTCTTCCCATTCTTGATTTTCTTCCTCCTCATCGTTATCATCATCATCGTCATCTTGTTCTTCTTCTTCATCTTATTCTTCTTCTTCTTCTTCGTCTTCTTCTTCTTCTCCTTCACTTCTTTTTCTTCTTCATATTCTTCTTCTTCTCCTCTTCCTTCTTGTTCTTCTTCTTTTTCTTTTTTTTATTCTTCTTCTTCATCTCACTCTACTTCTAGACCTTCTTCTTCCTTTTCCTCTTCTTCTTCTTCTTCTTCTTCTCCATTTTCTTCTTCTTCTTCTTCTTCCTCATCTTCTTCTTCTTCTTCTTCTTTGTCTTCTTCTTCATCATCAACAACATCTTCTTTTTCTGCTTCTTCTTCATCTTCTTCATCTTCATCTTCTTCTTCTTCTTCTTCTTCTTCATCTCCTCCTTCTCATTCTTATTCTTCTTCTTCTTCTTCATCTTCTTCTACATCTTCTTCTTCTTGATCATCTTCTTGATCTTCTTGTTATTGTTATTATTATTATTATTATTATAATTATTATTATTATTATTCTCGTTCTTCTTCTTCCTTTTCTACTTCTTCTTCTTCTAATTTCTCCTCTTTTACTTCTTCTTTTTCTTCTTTTTCTTCTTCTTCTTCTTCTTCTACATTTTCTTGCTCTTCTCTTGCTTCTTTTTCTTCTTCTTCTTCTACTACTACATCTTCTACTTCTTCTTCCCTTCTTCTTCTTCTTCTTTTGCTTCTTCTTCTTCTTCGTCATAGTCATCTTCTTCTTCTTCTTCTTTATAATCATCATCTACTACTTTTTCTTCTTCCACTCCTCCTCCTCCTTCTTTTTCCTCTTCTTCTTCTTCTTCTTCTTATTCGTCCTCTTCTTCTTCTACTTCCAATTCTTCTTCTTCTTTTTCCTCTTCTTTTTCTTCCACTTTTTCTTCTTCTTCTACTTCTCTTTCTTCTTCTTCTTCTTCTTCAACTTCTTCTTTTTCTTGTTCTACTTGTTACTCTTCTTCTTTTCTTCTTCTTCTTCTTCCACTTCTTCTTCTTCTTCCACCTCTACTTCTTCTTCTTCTTCTTCTTTCTTCTTCCTCTTATTCTTCGTCTTCTTCTTCTTCTTCTTCTTCCTCCTCTTCTTCTTCGTCATCTTCTTCATCTTCTTCTTCTTCTTCTTCTTCTTCTTCTTCCTCCTCTTCTTCTTCGTCATCTTCTTCATCTTCTTCTTCTTCTTCTTCTTATGTTTTACTTCCTCTTCTTCTTCTTCTTCTTCTTCTTCTTTGTCTTCTCCTTCTTCTTCTTCTTCTTCCTCTTCTTCTTCTTCTTCCACTTTTTTTTCTTCTTATTTCACTTCTTCTTCTTGTTCATCTTTTTCTTCTTCTTTGTCTTCTTCTTCTTCTTCTTCCTCATCTTCCTTTTCTCCTTCTTCTACTCCTCCTTCTTCTGCTTCTTTTTCTCTTTTTGTTCTTGTTCTCCTTCTTCTTCTTTTTCATCCTTTTCTTCTTCTTCTTCTTCTTCTTCTTCTCCTTCTCCTTCTTCTTCTTCTCCTTCTTCTTCTTCTCCTTCTTTTTCTTCTCCATCTTCTTCTTCTCTTTCTTCTTCTTCTCCTTCTTCTTGTTCTCCTTCTTCTTCTACTACTTCTTCTTCTTCACCTTCTTTCTTCTTATTTCACTTTTTCTTCTTCATCTTCTTCTTTTTCTTCTGTCTCCTTCTTCTTCTTCTTCTTTCCCTTCTTCTTCTTCTTCTTCTTCTTCTTCTTCTCCTTCTTCTGCTCCTTCTGCTTCTTTTCCTCTTCTTCTTTTGTTCTCCTTCTTCTTCTTCTTCTTCCTTTTCTTCTTCTTCTTCTTCTTTTTCTTCTCCTTTTTCTTCTTATTCTCCTTCTTCTTCTTCTACATCTTCTTCTTCACCTTCTTCTTCTCCTCCTTCTTCATCTCCTTCTTCTTCTCCTCCTTCTTCTTTTACTTCTTCTTCTCCTTTTTCTTGTTCTTCTTCTTCTTCTTCTCCTTCTTTTTCTTCTTCTTCTCCTTCACCATCTTCTTATTCCACTTCTTCTTCTTCTTCTCCTTCTTCTTCTTCTTCTCCCGCTTCATCTACTTCTTCTTTTTCTCCTTCTCCTTCTTCCTTTCCTTGTTCTTCTCCTACTTCTTCCTCTTCTTCATCTTCTTCTTCTTTTTCTTCTTCTACTTGTCCTTCTTCATCTTCTTCTTCTCCTTCTCCTTCTTCTCCTTCTTCGTCTCCTTCTTCTTGCTCTTCTTCTTCTTCTTCTCATTCTTCTTCTTCTTCTTCCTCATCTGCTTCTTCTTCCTAATCTTCTTCATCTTCTTCTTTTAATTCTCCTCCTTTTTCTTCTTCTTATACAACTTTTTCTTCTTCGTCTTCTTCTTCTTCTTCCTGTTATTCTTCTTCTAACTTTATTTCTTCTTCTTCTTCTTCTTCTTCTTCTTTTTCTACTTATTCTTCTTCTTCTCCTTCTTCTTCTTCTTCGTGTCTTTTTTCTGCTTCTCATTCATCTCCTCCTCCTTCTTCTTGTTCTTCTTCTTCTTCTTCTTCTTCTTCTTCTTTTTCTTCTTCTTCCTCATCTTCTTCTTCTTCTTCTTCTTCTTCTTCTTCATCCATTTTTCTTCTTCTCCTTCTTCTTCCTATTCTTCCTCTTCTTATTCTTGTTCTTCTTCCACCACTTCTTCTTGTTTTTCTTCCTCTTCTTCTTCTTCTTCTTCTTTTTCTTCTACTTCTACTTCTTCCAGTTCTTCCGCTTCTGCTTTTTCTACTCCTACTTCTTCTTCCTCTTCTATTACTTCTTCTGTTACTTCTTCTTCTTCTTCCTCCTCCTCTTCTTCTTTTTCTTCTTCTTCCTCCTTAATTTCCAAAACTTCATTTTCCTCTTCTTCTTCTGCATCTTGTACTGCTTCTTCTTTTTCTTCCTCTTTCATCTTTTTCATCTTCTTCCACTTCATCTTCGTATTATTATTATTCTTTTTTTCTACTTCTTCTTTTTCCTCTTCTTCTTCTTTTTCTTCCTCTACTTCTTCTTCTTCTTCTTCCTATTCTTATTCTTATTCTTCTTACTCATCTTCTTCTTATTCCACCACTTCTTCTTCATCTTGTTCTTCTTCTTATTATTCCACTTCTTATTTTTCTTCTCCTTCTTCATCTTCTTCTTCTTCTCCCTCTTCGTCTTGTTCTTCTTCTTCTTCTTCTTCAACTTCTTCTACTTCTTCTTCCTCCTCTTCTTTTCTTTCTTCTTATACTTCTTCCTCTTCTTCCACAACTTCTTCAACTTCTTCTTCTTCCACTTCTTCTATTTCTTCTTCCTCTTTAATTTTTCTTTCTGTTCATGTTCTCATTCTTTTTCTTCTTCTTCTTCTTCTTCTTCTTCTTCTTCTTCTACTTCTTCTTCTTCTTCTTCATATACTTCTTCTTCTTCTTCCATCTCTTCTTATTCTCCTTCTTTTTATTCTTCTTCTTCTTTTTCTTCTTTCCTTCTTCTTCTTCTTCTTCGACTTCTTCTTATTCTTTCTCTTCTTCTTCTTCCTCTTCTTCTTCTTCTTCTTCTTCTTCTTCTTCCTTTTCCTGTTCTTCCTCTTCTTCTTCTTCTTCTTCTTCCTGTTCTTCTACTTCTTCCTCTTCTTCTTCTTCTTCTTCTTCTTCCTTTTCTCTTTCTTCTTCTTCCACTTCTTCGAATTATTATTATTATTTTATTATTATTATTATTATTATTATTTCCTTTCCTCTTCTTATTCTTTTTCTCTTTCTTATTCCTGATCTTCTCCTTATGATTTTTATTACTATTATTATTATTACTATTATTATTCCTCCTCTTCCGCTTTTGCACCTTCTTCTTATTCTACTTCTTCCTCTTCTTCTTTTTCTTCTTCTCCTTCTACTTCTTTGTCTTTTTCTCCTCCTTCAACATCATCTTCTTCTTCTTCTTCTTCTTCTTCTCCTCCTCCTCCTTCTCCTTCTCCTCCTCCATCTTCTTCTTGTACCTCTTGTTCTTCTTCTTCTTTCTCTTCCTCTTCTTCTTCTTCTTCTTCTTCTTCCTCTGTGCTTCTTCTTCTTCTATTGTTCTTCTTCCTATTCTTATTCTTCTTTTTCTTCATCTTCTTCTATTTCTCCTTCTATGCCTACTTCTTATTATTATTGTTATTGTAATACTTCCCCTTCCTCTCCTTTTTCTTCTTCTTCTACTTCTTCTTCTATGACTTCTTTTTCTTCTTCTTTTTCTTCATCTTTTCCTTCTTCTTTTTCTTTTTCTTATTCTTACTCATTTTCTTCATCATCTTCTTCTTCTTATTGTTATACTTCTTCTTCATCTTCTTCATCTTCTTCTTCTTTTGCTTCTTCTTTTTTATCTTCTTCCCTATCTTCTTCTACTTCTTCTTCTTCTTCTTCTCCTCCTCCTTCCTTTTCTTCTTCTTCATCTTATTCTTCTTTTTCTTCATCCTCTTGTTCTATTTTATCATCATCATCATCTTCTTCTTCTTCTTCCTCATCATCCATCTTTCTTTTCTTCTTCTTCTTGCTCATCTAACTCTTCTTCTAGATCTTCCTCTTCCTTTTTATCTTCTTCTTCTTCTTCTTCTTCCCCTTTTACTTCTACTTCTACTTTTTCCTCTTGTTCTTCTTCGTCTTCTTCTACGTCGTCTTCTACTTCTTCTTCTTCTTCTTCTTTTTCCACTTCTTCCTCTTTTACTTCTACTTCTTCCACTTCTTCCTCTTTTTCTTCTTCTTCTTCTTCTTCTATTTCTTCTTCTTCTTCTTCTTCTTTCTTCTTATTTCACTTCTTCTACTTCGACTTCTTCTTCTTCTTCTTCTTTGTCTTCTTCTTCTTCCTCCTCTT
>JAIUJO010000713.1:0-12500 GCA_023846275.1 Vanilla planifolia
GCAAAAGAAGAAGAAGAAGAAGAAGAAGAAGAAGAAGAAGATGATGAAGTTGATGATGATGATGGTGATGAAGAAGATGAAGAAGAAGAATAAGAATATGAAGAAAATGAAGAAGAAAACAAAGAAGACGAAGAAGAAGAAGAAGAAGAAGAAGAAAAAGAAAAAGTTGATGATGATGATGAAGAAGAAGAAGAAGATGATGATAAAGAAGAAGAAGAAGAAGCAGAAGATCACGAAGATGAAGTGGTAGAAAAAGAAAGAAGAAGAAAATGATGATGATGATGATGACGAGGGAGAAGAAGAAGAAGAAGAAGAGGAACAATAATAATAATAAAAATAAGACAAAGAAGAAGAAGATGAAGAGGCCGAAAAAGAAGAAGAGGAAGTAGAAGAAGAAGAAGAAGAAGGGGAAGAAAAGTAGAAGAAAAAGAGGAAGAACAATAATAATATTAATAATAATAATAATAATAATAATAACACGAAGAAGAAGAAGGTGAAGAAGATGAATAAGAAGAAGAAGAAGAAGAAGAAGAAGGAGAAGAAGAAGAAGAAAAAGAAGAAGAAGTCATAGAAGAAGAAGAGAAGAGGATGAAGATGAAACAAAAAACAAGAAGAAGAAGAAAAAGAAGAAGAAGAAGGAGAAGAAGAAGAAGAATTAGAAGAAGAAGAAGAAGAACTAAAAGAAGAAGAACAAGAAGTAGAAGAAGAAGAAGAAACAGTAGTAGTAGTAGAAGAAGTTGTAGAATAAGAAAACAAAGAAGAATAAGAAGAGGGAGACAAAGAAGAAGGAGAAGAAGAAGAAGGAGAAGAAGAAGAAGGAGTAGAAGAAGAAGAAGATGAAGACGAAGAAGAAGAAGAAGAAGAAGAGGGAGACAAAGAAGAAGGAGAAGAAGAAGGAGTAGAAGAAGAAGAAGAAGAATTTGAAGATGAAGAAGAAGAAGGAGAAGAAGAAGGAGAAGAAAAATAAGTAGGAAAAGAAGAAGAAAAAGGAGAAGAAGAAGAAGAAGAAGAAGAAGATGATGATGATGAAGAGGAAGATGAAGAATAAGAAGAAAACTAAAATAAGAAGAAGAAGAAGAAAAAAAAGTAGAAGTTGCTTATGAAGAAGAAGAAGAAGAAGATGAAGAAGAACAGGAAGAACAATAGGAAGAAGAAGGAGAAGTAGAAGAAGAAGAAGAAGAAGAGGATGAAAAAGGAGGAGGAGGAGGTGGAGATGAAGAAGAAGAAGAAGAAGATGGAGAAGAAGTTGGAGAAAATCTTGAAGAACAAGAAGAAGAAGAGGAAGAAGAAGAAGAAGGAGAAGAAGAAGAAGAAGAAGAAGAAGGAGAAGAAGAAGAAGATGAAGAAGCAGAAGAAGAAGAAGATGAAGATGAAGGAGAAAAAGAAGATGAAAAAGAAGTTGAAAAAGAAGAAGGAGAAGAAGAAGAAGAAGGAGAAGAAGAAGAAGAAGAAGATGATGATGAAGAAGAAGAAGATGTAGAAGAAGAAGAAGAAGAAGAAGAAGGTGATGAAGAAGATGATGTTGAAGTAGAAGAAGAAGAAGAAGGAGAAGGAGAACAAGAACAAGAAGGAGAAGATGTTAAAAAAGAAGAAGAAGAAGAAGAAGATGGAGAAGAAGAAGAAGAAGAAGAACAAAAAGATGAAGAAGAAGAAGAAATAGAAGAAGATGAAGAAGAATTAAATGAAGAAGGAAAAGATGAAGAAGGAGAAGAAGAAGAAGAATCAGAAGGAGGAGAAGCAGAAAAAGAAGAAGTAGACAAAGAGGAAGAAAAAGAAGAAAAAGAAGAAGATGATGAAGAAGGAGAAGAAGAAGAAGAAGAAGAAGAAGAAGAACAATAAGAATAAGTAGAAGAAGAAGAAGAAGAAGAAGAAGAAGAAGAGAAGGAAGAAGGAGAAGTAGAAAAAGAAGAAATTAAAGAATAAGTAGTAGAAGAAGAAGATGAAGAAGAAGGAGAAGGAGAAGAAGAAGAAGAAGAAGAAGAAGAAGAAGAAGAAGAATATGTAGAAGAATATGTAGAAGAAGAAGAAGAAGAAGAAGAAGACGCCGAAGAACAAGAAGATGAAGAAGACAAAACAGAAGAAGACAAAGAAGAACATGAAGAACAACAACAACAGGAAGAAGAAATAGAAGTACGTGGAAGAAGAAGAGGTGGAAGAAGAAGAATAAAAAGAAGAAGAATGAGAAGAAAAATAAGAAAAACAAGAAGAAGGAGAAGAAGACAAAGAAGAAGAACCATAAGAAGAAGAAGAAGAAGAAGAAGAAAAAGAAGAAGAAGAAGAACACGAAGAAGAAGAAGAAGATGATGATGAGGGCGATGATGATGAAGAAGAAGATGGAGAAGAAGAAGCAGAAGAAGAAGAAGAAAAAGAAGAAGAAGAAGAAGAAGAATGAGAAGAAGAAGAAGAAGAAGAAGAAGAAGAAGAAGAAGATGAACAAGAAGAATTAAAAGAAGAAGGACAAGAAGAAAAAGGAGAAGAAGAAGAAGAATCAATAGGAGGAGAAGCAGAAAAAGAAGAAGTAGACAAAGAGGAAGAAAAGGAAGAAAAAGAAGAAGAAGAAGATTAAGAAGAAGAAGAAGTAGAAGAAGAAGAAGAAGAAGAAGATAAGGAAGAAGGAGAAGTAGGAGAAGAAGAAATTGAAGAATAAGTAGAAGAAGATGAAGAAGAAAAAGAAGAAGAAGAAGAAGAAGAAGAAGAAGAAGAAGAAGAATAAGTAGAAGAAGATGAAGAAGAAGAAGAAGAAGAACAAGCCAAAGAAGAAGAAGATGAAGAAGACAAAAAAGAAGACAAAGAAGAACAAGAAGAACAAGAAGAAGAAGAAGAAGAAATATAAGTAAGAAGAAGAAGAAGAGGTGGAAGAAGAAGAAGAAGAAGAAAAAGAATAATAAGAAAAACAAGATAAACAACAAGAAGAAGAAGAAAAAGAAGAAGAACCAGGAGAAGAAGAACTACAAGAAAAAGAAAAAGAAGAAGAAGAAGAACACGATGAAGAATAAGAAGAACACGAAGAAGAAGAAGAAGATGATGATGATGATGATGATGATGAAGAAGAAGATGTAGAAGAAGAAGAAGAAGAAGAAGAAGAAGAAGAAGAAAAGGAAGAAGAAGAAGAAGAAAAAGAAGAAGAAGAAGAAGACAAAGAAGAACAAGAAGAAGAAGAAGAGAAAGAAGAAGAAGAAGAAGAAGAAGAAGAAGAAAAAGAAGAAGAAGAAGAAAATGAAGAAGAAGAAGAAGAAGAAGAAGAAGAAGAAGAAGAAGAATTAGAGGAAGAAGAAGAAGTAGAAGACAAAGAAGAAGTAATTGAAGAAGATGAAAAAGAAGAAGTAGAAGATGAAGACAGAAATGAACAAGAAGAACAAAAAGGAGAAGAAGACAAAGAAGAAGAAGAAAAGAAGAAGAAGAAGATGAAGAAGAAGATGAAGATGAAGAAGAAAAAGAAGATGAAAAAGAAAAAGAATGAGAAGGAGAACAAGAAGAAGAACAAGAACAAGAACAAGTAGTAAAAGAAGAAGAACAAGAAAGAGAAGAAGAAGAAGAAGTTGTAGAAGAAGAAAAAGGAGGGGAAGACGAAGAAGAAGAAGAAGAAGAACGAGAGAAAGAAGAAGGAGAAGAAGAATGATAAGGAAAGGAAGTGAAAGATAGAGTAGAAGAAGATGATGAAGAAGAAGAAGAAGAAGAAGATGAAGAAGAACAACAAGGTGAACGAGAAGATGAAGAAAAAGAAGAAGAAGAAGAAGAAGAACAAGGAAGAGAAGAAGAAGAAGAAGAAGAAGAAGAAGAAGAGGAAGAAGAAGAAGAAGAAGAAGTAGAAGTAAAAGAAGAAGAATAAGAACAAGAAGTTGAAGAAGAAGAAGAAGAAGGAGAAGAAGAAGAAGAAGAAGAAGAAGAAGACGACGATGAAGAAGAAGAGAAGATGAAAAAGAAGACAATGAAGAAGAAGAAGAATAAGATAAAAAAAACATGAGGAAAAAGAAGAAGAAGATGATGATGATGAAGAAGAAGAAGAAATATGAAGAAGGACCTGAAGAAATTGGAGAAGAAGAAGAATTAGAAGGAGGATGAGCTAAAGAAGAAGAAGAAGACAAGTGGGAAGGAGGAGAGAAGAAGATGAAGAAGATGAAGAAGAGGAAGAAGAAGAAGAAGAAAAAGAAGAAGAAGTAGAAGAAGAAGAAAAGGAAGAAGAAGTAGAAGAAGAAGAAGTTGAAGAAGAGGAAGAAGAAGAAGATGATGAAGAATGACAAGAGGATGAAGAAAGAAGAAGAAGAAAAATAAGAAGTGAAGAAGAAGAAAAAGAAGAAGAAGAAGAAGAAGATGTAGAAGAGAAACAAAGAAAAGAAGATGATGAAGAAGAAGAACCAGAAAAGAAGATGAGGAAGTAGAAGAAGAATAAGAAGTAGTAGTAGTATTTATAGTAGAGGAAGAAGATGAAGAAGTAAAAGAAGAAAGGGAAGTAGTAGTAGAAGATGAAGAAGTAGAAGTAGTAATAGTAATAGTGGAAGAAGAAGAAGAAGAAGAGGAAGAAGAAGAAGGCGAAGAAGAAGACGTAGAAGAAGAAGAAGATGAAGAAGGAGAAGAAGAAGAGGAGGAAGAAGAAGAAGAAGAAGAAGAAGAAGGAGGAAGAAGAAGAAGAAGGTGGAGGAGGAGGAAGAAAAGAAGAAGCAGAAAGAGAAGAAGAAGAATTAGAAGAAGAAGAGAAAGAAGAAAAGAAGAAGTAGAAGTTGAAGAAGAAGAATACGTGGCGAAGAAGAAGAAGAAGAAGAAGAAGAACCGGTAGATGAAGAAGAAGAAGGAGGAGGAGGAGGAGAAAAAGATTAAGAAGAAGAAGAAGAAGAAGAAGAAGAAGAAGATGATGATGAAAAAGAAGAAAAAGTAAATGAAAAGAAGAAGAAGAAGAGAAGCAACATGAAAAAGAAGTAGTAGTAGAGAAATCAGAAGAATAAGAAGAAGAAAAAGAAGAAGAGGAAGATGAAGAAGAACAAAGGGAAGAAGTAGTAAAAGAAGAAGAAGAAGAAGAATTCAAAGAACAAGAAGGACAAGAAGAAGAAGAAGAAAAGGAAGAAGTAGAAGAAGAAGAAGAAAAATAAGTAGTAGAAATAGAGACAAATGAAGTAGAAGAAGGAGAAGTTGAAAAAGAAGAAGTAGACGAAGAAGATGAAGAAGAAGAAGAAGAAGATGATGAAGAAGAAGAAGAAGTAGAAGAAGTAGAAGGAGAAGAAGAAAGAGAAGAAGAAGTAGTAGTAAAAGAAGTGGAAGCAGAAGGACAAGAGGTAGAAGAAGTTGAAGAAGAAGGAGGAGGAGGAGGAAAAAATGAAGAAGAAGAAGAAGAATTGGAAGATGAAGAAGAAGAAGAAGAAAAAGAAGAAGAAGAAGTAGTAGAAGAAGAAGAACAAGATGATGATGATGAAGAAGATGAAGAAGATGAAGAAGAAGAAGAAGAAGAAAATATGAAGAAGAAGAAGAAGAACAAGAGAAGAAGAACAAGATGAAGGAGAAGAAGAAGAAGAGGAAGAACAAGAACAAGAAGTGGAAGAATTAGATGAAGAAGAAGAAGAAGAAGTGGAAGAAGGAGGTGAAGAAGAAGAAGAGGAAGAGGAAGAAGAATCGGAAGAAGAAGAGCAAGAACAGGAAGCAGAAGAAGGAGGAGAAGAAAAAGATGATAAGTAGTAGATGAAGAAGGCAAAGTAAAGAGATGATGAAGAAGAACAAGAAGATGAAGAAGATCAACAAGAACAAGAAGAAGAAAAAGAAGAAGTTAAAGAAGAAGAAGAAGTAGAAGTAGAAGAAGAAGACAAAGATGAAGAAGAAAAAGAAGAAGAAAAAGAATAAGAAGAAAAAGAAGAAGGAGGAGAAGGAGAGAGAAGAAGAAGAAGAAGAAGGAGGAGAAGAAGAAGAAGAAAAAGAAGCAAAAGAAGGAGAAGAAGAAGGTGAATAAGAAGGAGGAGGAGTAGAAGAAGTAGGGGAAGACAAAGAGGAAGAAGAATAAGGAGAAGCAAAAGAAGGAGACAAAGCAAAGAAGAAGAAGAAGAAGAAGAAGAAGAGGAAGAAGAATAAGAAAAGGAAGAAGAAGAAGATGAAGAAGAAAAATATGTTGAAGAAGAGGAGGAAGAAGAATGATTAAGAAAGAAAAGAAGTTGATGAAGATGAAGTAGAAAAAGAAGAAGAAGAAGAAGAAGAAGAAGAAGAAAAAGAAGGAGATGAGGAAGAGAGCAGAAGAAAGTAGAAGAAGAAGAAATAGTAGTAGTGGAAGTAGAAGAAGAAGAAAAAGAACAAGAAGAAGAGGAGGAAGAAGAAGAAGAAGGGAAGAAGTAGTAGAAGAAGAAGAAGAAGGACAAGAAGAAGAAGAAGAAGAAGAAGAAGAAGAAGAAGAAGAAGATGGAAAAGAAGATGATGAAAAAGAAGAAGAATAATAAAGAAGAAGTAGAGTATTAAGAAGAAAAGGAAGAAGAAGAAGATGATGATGATTGAAGATGAAGAAGATGACGAAGAAGAAGATGAAGAAGGAAAACAAGAAGAAGAAGAAGAAGAATATGTTGATGAAGAAGAAAAGGAAGAAGAAGAAGAAGATGAAGATGAAGAAGAAGAAGAACAATAAGGAGGAGGAGGAGAAGAAAAGAAGAAGAAGAACAAGAAGAAGAAAAAGAAAAAGTAGTAGAAGAAGAAGAAGAGGAGGAGGAGTAAAAAGGAGAAGAAGAAGTAGTAGTAGTACAACTACAAGAAGAAGAACGGAAGAAGAAGAAGACGTAAAAAAGGGAAGAAGTAGGAGAAGAAGAAGTAGTAGTAGTAGTAATAGTGGAAGAAGAAGAAGAAGAAGAAGAAGAAGAAGAAGAGGAAGAGGTAAAGGAAGAGGAAGTTGATGATGATGAAGGAGAAGAGGTGAAGATGAAGATGATCAAGAAGAAGGAAAAGAAGAAGAAGAAGAAGAAGAAGAAGAAGAAGAAGAAGATAAAAAAGAAGAAAAAGAAGAAGAAGAAGAAGAGGAAGAAGAAGTAGAAGAAGATGAAGAAGAAAAGGGGGAGGAGGAAGAAGAAGAAAAGGAAGAAGAAGAAGAATAAGAATAAGAAGAAGAAGAAGAAGAGGAAGAAAAAGAAGAAGAAAAAGTAAAAAAAAGAAAAAGAAAGGAAGAAGAAGAAGAAAGGGATATATTAGAAGAAGAAGGGGAAGAAGAAGAAGTAGTAAAAGTAATAGAGGAAGAAGAAGAAGTAGAAGAAGAACAGGAAGAAGACCAAGAAGTAGAAGAAGAAGAAGACGAAGAAGAAGAAGAAGACGAAGAAGAAGAAGAAGTGCAAGAAGTAGAAGAGGAGGACAAAAAAGTAGTAGAAGAAGAAGAAGAAAAAGAACTTGAAGAAGAAGAAGAAATATAAGAACATGAAGGAGAGGAAGAAAAGAAGAAGAAGAAGAAGAAGAAAAAAAAAAGGAGGACAAGGAGGAGAAGGAGGAGAAGAAGATGAATTTGGAGAATTAGAAGAAGAAGGCAAAGAAGAAGAAAAAGAAGAAGGAGAAGAAGAAGAAAAACAAAAACGAGGAGGAGAAGAAGAAGAAGAAGATGATGATGAAAAAGAAGAAGATCAAGAAGTAGAAGAAGAATAGAAAGAAGAAAAAGAGCAAGGGAAAGATGAAGAAGGAGATGAAAAAGAAGGACCAGAACAAGAGGAATTTGAAGGAGGAGAAGAAGTAGAAGAAAAGAAAAAGAAGAAGAAGAAGAAAAATAAGAAGAAGAAGAAAAAGAACAAAATGAAGAATAACAACAAGAAGAAGAAGAAGAAGAAGAAGAAGAAGCAGAAGAAGTAGAAGTAGAAGTAGAAGAAGAAGAAGAAGAAAAAGTAGTTGTAGATGAAGAAGAAGGAGGAGGAGGCGGAAGTGGAGGAAATGAAGTAGAAAAAAGAAGAAATAGAAGAAGAAAAAGTAGTAGTAGAAGAAGAAGAAGAACAAAAACAAGAAGAATAAGAAGAAGAAGATGAAGAAGATGCAGAAGAAGAAGATGAAGAAGATGTAGAAGAAGAAGAAGTAGTAGTAGAAGAAGAAGAAGGAGAAGAAGAAGAAGAAGAAGAGGAAGAAATAGAATAGCTTTAGTAGACGTAAAAGAAGAAAAAAAAGTAGAAGAAGATGAAGATGTTGATGATGAAGAAGGAGAAGAAGTTGAGGAAGAAGAAGCACAAGAAGAAGAGTAAGAAAAACAAGAAGAAGGATAAGAATAAGAAGAAGAAGAAAAAGTAAAAGAAGAACATGATGCAAAAGAAGAAGAAGATGAGGCGAATGAAGAAGAAGAAGAAGAAGGAGAAGAATAAGAAAAAGAAGAAAAAAAAAGAAAAAGAAGAGGAAGATGAAGAAGAAGAAGAAGAAGAATTTCAAGAAGAAGAAGGAGGAGGAGAAGAAGGAGAAGAAGAAGAAAAAAAAATAAGAAGAAGAAGAAGAAGAAGAAGAAAAAGAAGAAGAAGAAAAAGAAGAAGAAGAAGAAGAACAAGAAGAAGATAAAGAAGAAAAAGAAAAAGAAGATGAAGAAGAAGAAAAGCAAAAACAAGAAGAAGAAGAGGAACAAGAAGAAGAAGAAGACAAAGAAAAAGGAGAAGAAGAAGAAGAAGAAGAAGAAGAACATGAAGTAGAGAAAGAAGAAGAAGAAGGAGGAGGAGGAGAAGAAGAAGAAGAAGAAGAAGGAGAAGAAGAAGAAAAAGAAGTAGGAGAAGACGAAGAAGGAGGAGAAGAAGAAGTTTAAAAAGAATAAGAATAAGAATAAGACTAAGAAGAAGACAAAGATGAAGAAGAAGAAGAAGAAGAAGAAGAAGAAGAGTAGGAAAAAGAACAAGAAGAATAAGAAGGGTAAGGAGAAGGAAAAGAAGAATAAGGATAAGAAGAAGAAGAATAAGATGGAGGAGTAGAAGAAGAAGAAGAAGAAGAAGAAGAAGAAGAAGATGAAGGAGAAGGCAAAGAAAAAGAAGAAGAAGAAGAAGAGGAAGAAGAAGAGAAAGAAGAAGAATTGGAAGAAAAATAACAAGAAGAAGAAGAAAAAGTTGAGGAAGAGCAAGAAGAAGAAGATGATTTAGAAGAAGAAGAAGAAGAAGAAGAAAATGAAGAAGAAGAAGAAGAAGAAGTAGAAGAAGATGATTAATTTGGAAAAAAAGAAGAAATAGTAGATGAAGAAGCAAAAGGAGAAGGAGAAGAAGGCAGAGGAGAAGAAAAAGAAGAAGGAGAAAAAGTAGGAGAAGAAAAAGAAGAAGAAGAAGAAGAAAGCGAAGAAAAAGAAGGTGAAGAAGAAGAAGAACGAGAATAAGAAGAAGAAATAGAAATAGAAGAAAAAGAAGAAGAAAAAGGAGAAGGAGAAGAAGAAGAAGAAGGAGAAGAAGAAGAATAAGAAGAAGAATGAGAAGAAGAAGAAGAAGAAGGAATAGAAGAAGAAGTACAAGAAGCAGAAGAAGAAGAAATGGAAGAAGAAGAAGAAGGAAAAAAAGTAGAAGATGATGATGATGATGATGATGATGATGATGAAGAAGAAGATGGAGAAGAAGAAGAAGAAGAAGAAGAAGAAAAAGAAGAAGTGAGAAGAAGAAGTACAAGAAGTAGAAGAAGAAGAAATGGAAGAAGAAGAAGAAGGAAAAAAAGTAGAAGATGATGATGATGATGATGATGATGATGAAGAAGAAGATGGAGAAGAAGAAGAAGAAGAAGAAGAAGAAAAGGAAGAAGAAGAAGAAGAAGAAGAAGAAGAAGAAGAAGACAAAGAAGAAGAAGAAGAAGAAGAAGAGAAAGAAGAAGAAGAAGAGGAAGAAAAAGAAGAAGAAGAAAATGAAGAAGAAGAAGAAGAAGAAGATGAATTAGAGGAAGAAGAAGAAGTAGAAGACAAAGAAGAAGTAGTTGAAGAAGACGAAAAAGAAGAAGTAGAAGAAGAAGACAGAGATGAACAAGAAGAACAAAAAGGAGAAGAAGACAAAGAAGAAGAAGAAAAAAGGAAGAAGAAGATGAAGAAGAAGATGAAGATGAAGAAGAAAAAGAAGATGAAAATGAAAAAGAATGAGAAAGAGAACAAGAAGAAGAACAAGTAGTAAAAGAAGAAGAACAAGAAATAGAAGAAGAAGAAGAAGTTGTAGAAGAAGAAAAAGGAGGGGAAGACGAAGAAGAAGAAGAAGAAGAAGAAGGAGAAGAAGAAGGAGAAGAAGAATGATAAGGAAAGGAAGTGGAAGATAGAGTAGAAGAAGATGAAGAAGAAGAAGAAGAAGAAGAAGAAGATGATGATGATGATGAAGAAGTAGTGGAAGAAGAAGTAGAAGAAGAAGTAATAGAAGTAGAAGAAGGACGATAAGAAGAGGCAGTAGTAGTAAAAGAAGAAAAAGAAGTAGAACAAGAAGAAAAAGAGGTTGAAGAAGAAGAAGAAGAAGAGGAAGAACAAGAAGAAGAATAAGAAGAAGATGGAGAAGAAGAAGAAGAAGAAGGAGAAGGAAAAGAAGAACTAGAAGGAGAAGAAGAAGAAGAAGAAGAAGAGTAAAAAAAGTAAGAGGAAGAAGAAAAGAAACAGAAGAAGAAGAAGAAGAAGGAGAAAAGGATGAAGAAGAAGAAGAACAAGTAGAAGTAAGAGAAGAAGAAAAAGGAGAACAAGAAGATGAGGGGGAAGAAGAAGAAGAAGAAGAAGAAGAGGAAGAAGAAGAACAAGAATAAGAAGAAGAAGAAGAAAATGATGATGATGAAGAAAAAGATGGAGAAGATGAAAAAGAAGAAGTACAAGAAAAATAATAAGAATGATAATAAGAAGAAGACGAAGAAAACAAAGAAGAAGAAGAAGAAGAAGAAGAAGAAGAAGAAGAAGAAGAAGAAGAAGAAAAAGAAGAACAATAATTATAATAATAATAAGAAGAAGGAGAATAAGACGATGAAGAAGAAGATGAAGAAGTAGAAGAAGAAGAAGCTGATGATGATGATGACGATGAAAAAGAAGAAGAAGAAGAAGTTCATGAAGATGAATAAGAAACAAAAGAAGCAGAACAAAAAAGAAGAAGGTGGAGAAAAAGAAGAAGTGGAAGATGAAGAAGAACAAGTAAGAGAAGAAGAAGAACAAGAGTGAGAAGAAGAAGAAGGAGTAGTACTAGGGGAAGAAATAGAAGTTGTAGAAGAAGAGAAAGAAGAAGAAGAAAAAGTTGTAGAAGAAGAAGAAGAATATGAAGAAGAAGAACAAGAAGAAGAGGAAGAAGATCGAGAGGAAGAAAAAGAAAAAGAAGAAGAAGAAGAAGAAACAGAAGTATAAGAAGAAGAAGAAGAAGAAGAAATAAAAGAAGGGGAAGAAGAAGAACAAGAAGGAGAAGAAGAAGAAGTGGAAGAAGAAGTAGGAGGAAGAGGAGGAGGAGAAGAAGATAAAGGCGGAGAAGATGAAGAAGGAGAACAAGAAGAAAAAGAAGAAGATGATGGTGAAGAAGAAGAAGATTAAGGAGAAGAAGAAGAAAAAGCAGCAGTAGAAGTAGTAGTAGTAGTAGAAGAAGAAGAAGAAGAATAAAAAAAAGGATAGGAAGAAGAAGGAGAAGATGAAGAAGAATCAAAAGGAAGAGAAGCAAAAAAGGAAGAAAAAGACAAAGAGGAGGAAGAAGAAGAAGAAAAAGAAGGATAAAAAAGAAGAAGATGAAGAAGTAGAAGAAGAAGAAGAAGAAGAAGAAGAAGAAGAAGTTGGAGAAGAAGAAGGAGAAGAAGAAGATGAAGAAGAAGAAGAAGAAGAAAAAGAAGAAGAAGAAGAAGAAGAAGAAGAGAAGAAGAAGAAAAAGGATAAGAATAATAATAATAATAATAAGAAGGAGGAGGAGGAGCTGGAGGAGGAAAAAATGAAGAAGGAGAAGAAGAAGAAGAAGGAGAAGAAAAAGATGAAGAAGATCAAGAAGAAGAAGAAGAAGAAGGAGAAGAAGAAGAAGAACAAGAACAAGAAGAAGAAGAAGCAGAAGAAGAAGAAGATGAAGTAGAAGTAGAAGAAGAAGAAGACAAAGAAGATGAGGAAAAAGAAGAAGAAGATGAAGATGAAGAGAAAAAGTAGAAGAACAAGAAGAAGAAAAGAAGAAGGATGAGAGGTAGAAGAAGAAGAAGGAGAAGAAGAAGAAGAAGAAGAAGTACAAGAAGCAGTAAAAGAAAGGAAGAAGAAAAAGATGAAGGATAAAAAGAAGTAGGTGAAGAAGAACAAGAAGAAGAAGAGGATGAAAAAGAAGAAGTAGAAAAAGAATAAGAAAAAGCAAAAGTGGTAGAAGAAGAAGAAGAAGTAGAAGAAGAAGAAGAGGAAGATGAAGCAGAATCAAAAGAAGAAGGGAAAGAAGAAGAAGAAGAAGAAGAAGAAGAAGAAAAATTAGAAAGTGGAGGAGCAAAAAGACAACAAAAAGACAAAGAGGAAGACGGAGAACGAGAAGAAGAATAAGAAGAAGAGGAAGATGAAGAAGAAGAAGAAGAGGAAGAAAAAGATGAGAAAGAAGAAGAAAATGAAGAAAAGGAAGAAGAAGAAGAAGAATTAGAAGAAGATATTGATGAAGAGGAGGAAGTAGAAAATG
>JAIUJO010000713.1:20000-52500 GCA_023846275.1 Vanilla planifolia
GAAGAAGAAGAAGAAGAAGAAACGGTAGAGGAAGAAGAAGAAGAAGAATTTGACAACGAAGAAAAAGAAGAAGGAGAAGAAGATGAAGAAGAAGTAGAAGAAAAATGTGAAAAACAATAATAATAAGAAGAAGAAGAACAAGAAGAAGTAGAAGGAAAGGAAGAAGTTATAAAAGAAGAAGAAGAAGAAGAATAAAAGCAAGAAGAAGAACTGGAGGAGGAAGAAGTAGAAGAAGAGGAAAAACACATGCACACACACACACCAACACACACTCATGCCCACACACACACATACACATAAGCACATAAACACAAACAAAACCATAGACAAAGCAACACACACACATGCACACATAAACACATGCACAAATGCACAAGCATATGCATGCACATATACATGCACACACCTTCAAACACACAAATAAGAAAAATACATGCACACATATGCATGCTCACACATGCAAGAAGACACACAACCATATACAAAGACACACTTACACACATACACATATATACACACATAGACACAAATATAAGCATAGACACAAACACACATGCATGCAAATACATATAGATATGGACACACAACCACATGCCCACATATGCACCTACAAAAATAAACACATGTACATGAACCCAAATTAGTACACACACAATAACATGCATAGGCTCACATACATGCACGCACACATCCATAGACACATACATACACACCATGAATACATATAATCAAGGGCACACACATAAGAACACATACATGCACACATGCATGCACATATACACAAGCACACATATACATGCAAAAACATGCTAACACACAAGCACACTCGCACACATAATACATGCACACTTACTCTCACAAAAATGCATAAATACATGCACATAGGAATGCATATGCATACCCACAAGCACACACACATACATGCAAATATGTATGCACACAAAGATGCACAGGAACACATGCATACACACATGTAGAATCACATGCAGAAACACACACACATATACACAAACTCACATTAACATGTACACTTACACACATACACGCTCACCCCATGCACACACACATTTATCCATATATGCACATGCACACACAAACATAACCAAACATGTATAAATATGCATAGGCACATATTCACACAGGCACTTACATATGTATTGTGACATGCATATAGTATGCATATATACATGCAATCATGCATATGCATATATACATGCAAACACACACATGCACACACACAACTATGCAAAAACATAAGTACAGATATATGCATAGACACAAACACATGCTGCATAGGTACACATACAAGCACACAAAAGCAAAAACACACAGAAACACACAATGCACTCGCAAGCACGTAGAGACATACACACACTTGTACACCCATACACACACATATGCATATGCATACCCACATATGAACACACATGTATGTATGCATGCACATATGCATACACACACAAGCATACATACACACAAACACACACCCATAAACACGAACACACACACACACAGCTACACATGCTCGCATGGACACACACATGCACATACACAAGACAACACATAGACCCTCGCATGCACATTCACACACAAACACACATCTATGTGCACATGCACACACACAAACAAATGCATGTGCACACAAACACATACATGCACATATGCACATAGAACTAGACACACACACACACATACATAGCTACACACACACCTACATGCACATAGAACCACACAAGCATGCACACATGATCACATAAATACACACACACGTGTGCTTGCACACACACACTCCCACACACGCACACATAGACAAATGCACACACACTTACACACATACACACACTCATGCACACATACAGACATACACACGTGCACTTCTCACATTCATGTGCATGTATACACACACACAAACATGCATATACATGCCCATATACATGCATAGTGATACACAGAAACATACATAAACAAGTATACACATCAAGTGCACACACACACATGTAACCATGCACATACAAAAACACACACACAAGTATAAACACAGATGCACTCATAAAAGGAACCTATACAAGCACACACAAGCATATAAAAATGAGTACACAAATGTGCAAACACAAATTAGTGTACACACGCTTGTCCAACAACCACACATGCACAAATGCACTAACACATACATATACAAAAACACACACATGTGCTTGCACACACATGAAGACATACACACAGAAAGACACACACTTGTTCACCCACACACACACACATATATGTATGTGTGCATAGCCACATGTGTGCACACACATGTATGTATGCATGCACACATTCACATACATACAAACATAGACAAGCCCACAAAACATGCATAAACAAACTCAAATATACACATGCTTGCATGGACACACACACATGCACATACACACCAACATATAGACCCTCACAAGCAGATGCACACACATACACACATGTGTGCACACATGAACACACATAATCACACACACACATGCACACATAATCAAACACACACACACACATACATAGATACACATGCACAACCAGACAAACTTGCACACACACAGAATCACACACATGCCTACACATGATTCCACAAATACACACACACGTACAACAATACACATGTACAAACACACACGTGTGCTTGCATGCACATCTACACACATAAACACATCTACACACCTAAGCACACACACACACAAATACACATAGAGACATGCACACAATTACAAATTCATTTGCACACATACAGGCACACACATATGCACTTGCTCACACACAGACATGCATAAACATGCCCACGTGCATGCACTGCCATACATAGAAATACACATAAACAAGTACACAATTCCATGCATACACATACACACATGCATACACACACACATGCAAGCATGCACATACAAAAGCACACACAAGCGTACACACAGATGCATACATAAAAGAAACCTATAACAGCACAAACAAGTGCACAAATGCGAGTACACAAATATTCAAACAAAAACTGGTGCACAAAAATACAAATGCACGTGCATTCACACCAAGAACCAAAACTTCATACACACACATGCACAAAAAACACACACGTACACACATGCAGACATACACACACATGCAGATGCATGCATATAAGCACACATGACACATACACACACAAACACTTCCATAGTCACATACAAACACGTACATATTCATATGCATGAACATGTGCACACGGACACACACTCATGCGCACGCAGCTAAACATATGCACACACACATGCACATGCGAAACGACATGCACGTATGTACACAGAGATACACACACATGTGCTTGCACACACATGCACAAGCACATACTCAAATACAAACACACGTACACGCAAGCTCTTGAACACACAAACAAACATACACTTACACGCACATGTGCACATGCCCAAATATACAAACGTATATATATATATATATATATATATATATATATATATGCACATCTATGCAAGTGAACAACACATGCACACACACACACACAATATGTAGCATGCTTGAACACACACACACCAATAAACACACCACCCTACACACACATGTACACACACACATATGAGCACAGACACACAAACCCACATGCACACATATAGACATATACACACATAAACATAATTCAACATACACATAGACATGCACACGCATATATGCACATGCAAGCACATAGCAACACATGCACATGCACATATATATGCACCCCTACTAGTACACATGTGCACACATACACACTCACATATATAAGAATACGAATGCACATGGACACACACAATTACACACATGCAAACACACATAAGCATACACACACAAGCAAGCACATATACCTACACACCCACACATGAAAACATGTTCACAAATGCATGTATAGCACACAAAAATGCACAAACATGTCCATAACACACCAGTGTACTCACACAACAACTCGGTTGCAAACACACAAACACACATACACACACATGCACAAATGCACTTACACACATGTGCGTATATGCATGCACATAAGTACACGTGCATGCACCAACACACATAGGCCTACATACATACACACACACATGCACAATAACACATCCACAAACACAAAAATGCGCATCTACACTCACATGCGTACACATGAAAATACACTTGCACACACTCGTGCAGACTCACACACACAAAAACATATATACACACACATACACTTAAGTAAACATGTGTATCAATGCACAAATCTTCACTGGTAGACACAAAACATTTGTACTCACATACACACAAAATGACACACACTCATGAGCACAAACATGCACATAAATGTACTTGCACACATAGACACATCCATATGTGTGTGCATCACACACACATGCACACTCACACACACTAACTCACACTTATGCACATTCATGCACATAAACATACACATGCCAAAGCATGTGCACATGCTTACATAAGCTCATGCACATACACACATGCACTCACACATACAATTGCACACACACACACATATATATATATGCATATTCACACACTCACAAAAACACATAAATAAACCTCCACATAAGCACATGCTCCCATGAGTATGCACACATAGATAAGCACACACATATGAACAGATGCACATAACTTAACACACTGATGCACACACACATAAACATTGTAGTACATGCACTCAAACATGCAAAAATAGACACACACACACAAACACCCACATATGCTCACTTACAAACACCCACACATATGCACAGATACATACATACACACCAACACACACTCATGACTACGTGCAAACACACTTACACATCCAAGTACACACACAACTAAACACGCACACACATATTTATGCACATACACACAAACAAATGCGCATGCACCCATGCCCTCACACATTGATACACATACACAAACTAACAAACATTAATATGCACACAAACACACACACACATGTACATGCATATGCCCAAATCTGTGTACGCATCCACACACATATGCATACACACACATACACACATACACAACACAAATATCAAAACACATAGATAGTCAAAAATACACATGCATTCTTTAGTGCATATGCATATGCATGCACACACACATGCACACAAAAGTAGGCACACACACCCACACACACATGCATACATAAAAACATTGACAAGCATGCAATCACACACCCACATGTGCATACACAAATATGCTTACACATATACACATGCTCACACACACATGCATAGACACACTTAAACACAACCATGCACACACATAAGCACCTACACATGGAAACATAAACAAACACACAAATGCACACAAGCTCACATAGAGACACACACAAAAAAGCACACATGCATATATGCACACACATGCCAATAGTGTTAGGAACACAAATATGTGTACATACACAATGCACAAAAACATGTGTACCCATGCACATGTATGCACATGAACACAGAGACAGGCATACACCCACATGTAGTTACATAAATGCTCATGCACATATGTAAACACACACATGCACACTCACATGCACAAATATGAACAAAAAGATAAGCATGCATATATACACACACACACATAAGCACACACATGTACATGCCCACATATACACTCATATGCATGCATATAAGAATTAACACCCACACACACGTGCACACCTAAGCACACTTATATGAATAGACATGCACACATGTGCATATTCATATGCACATGCACACACACAAGCATGCAATTACATACATGCACACACACATGCAAGAACACCATCACATGCACACATGCTCACACACAAGCATAAATGCACAAACATACACAAGAACACATGCACACACATATACACACACATGAGTGCAAACACTCACATGCATACACACTGTCACAAGTAAGACACATGCACCTAAACATACATACATGTGCATGTGAATGCATACACCAATAAATACACACAAATGGACACAATAGATAAAAAAAATGCACACATAGATAGCACAAATACATACACATGCATGCACACACATACACATTCACACACACATACAGAGACATGAAAGCTCTCACACACACATGAACACAACCCGTACATACACCCACACACACAAATGCATGTATCGACACAGACACAACCAAATGCACATGCATGGACACATCTGCACAACCACATAAGTGCGCACAAATATGCACACATGCACACACAGACACAAACCCACAAGCATGGGCACACACATGCATACAAACATTCACACTCGTATGCATGCACACACATGCAATCATATGCACAAGCACAAAAACACATATAGACACACACACACATATGCATAAGTAGATGCACATGCACATGCACCTACACACTAACATAAGATCAAATGCACACACACACACACACAGATGCACTCAAAAGCACACAAATGTAGGCACGTAAACACGTGCCCACACACACAAAAATGTTCACACATGCCTGCAAACGTATACACACATAAATGAACACAAATAAATATACACACACACACACCTGCACGTGCACTAGTAGCCACACATGTGCTTACAACATAGGCATACATGATTGCACTAACCAATGTATGTGCACATGTACTCATACACAAAAGAATCAAAACACATGAACAGAAGCACACAAACTCACACAAACACACACACGCACACACACACACACACACATATCTATGTAAGAAAACATATGCACAAAAGCATACAAGCACATGCACACACACACACACACATGCCCATAGCATTAGGCACACAATCATCTACACCCATGAACACACACTCATACACATGTCCACCTACAATTACTTGCACACATGTGCATGCATAAGCATACACACACATGTATACACATGCACACAAAAAGAAAAGCATGCATACATACATAAACATGCATACCCATGCACAGACATGCATATGCCGACTTACACAAATATATGCATATGCTTAGAGATGCACACTCACACACACACACACATAAGCACACCCACATGCACACACACACATGGAAGAACACCTCCACACATGTACATGCTCTCATACGTGCACAAACATAGAATCAAACACTCTCACACACACACACACACACTTATACACATGTGCATGAACATACACATGTATACACACATGCACACACACACATACACACACGTGCATATGATACATACACACAAATGTGCACAAATAGACACAAAAATGGCCAGACACACTCACAAGCACACATATTCATACACATGCATGGACACACACACATGCACACATACGCAGACACATGCACATGGACTCATACATACAACCATACATGCACAAGCACACTTACGCACAAGCACATACACTCACACACACACACACACGTATAGGCACATACACACACAACTAGAAAAACATACATGCACATATATGCACAACCACTATGTGCACACAAATATGCACACATTCACATATAGACACACACAAATGAATGCAAAGGATGAAGATAAACATGCATACACATATTCAGACATGTACGTATGTGCACACATGCATATACATACACACATACACATGCATAAGCAGACAAACATGCACCCACACACTCATATAAGATAAGATTCACACACACACTCATATGTGAAAAAACTCACACCCGCACACACATATGCACATAGATGTGTATGCATGCACACCTGCATAAATACATACACATCTAATAGCAGGCACGCAAGCATACACTCATGCACACCCATATGAGCATACACATTTGTACACATGCACACACATACATACACACACGAATGCAAACATACATGCAAATACACTTAGAAACCTTGTACACACACACATGCACATTCACACATATTAAGATACAAACATGCCCACACACACATGTACCCACACACACGCACATGTGCCTACGTGCACATGCACACACACTGCACCCACTCATGCAAACACACACATGCATACACAAAAATTCCCACACACAAAAACACACACAGACACATGTGAACCCATACAAACACATGTGTATGTATGCACAAGCATGCACACACATAGACATGTATACAGAAGCACATACACACATAGACACACATGCATACACCTCTCGACACACACAAGCACATACATATAAATGGACACACATTCACTCACATGCACACAAATCCACACACAAATCCACACACAAACACATACAAAGACACGCATAAACACATGCATACACACATATGTACACACATGAACAAAATCTCACATCCACATGTACACACACTCATGCCCATGCATTCACACACACACACGCGCACGCACACATAAATACACAACCACTACCAGACACGCACACACGAATGTACACATAAATAGATGCATGCACACACATGCATCTGCATACACACACATTTGTCCCCATTGATGAACACTCTCCCACACATGCACACACAGACACACACATGAAAGCACAAATTCACACATGTGCATACTAAAACACACACCAACATACATGTACGTGTACACATGCATAGATACACATAGACACTTATATAAGCAAGTGCATATACACACACACACACATGCAAACCCACACATATATACTAGACTTGAGCACACATAGACAAACAAACCTAGATATACACACACACATGCATGCATGCATGCAACACACACATGCATGCATGCATGCAACACACAAATGCATGCATGCATGCAACACACACATGCATGCATGCATGCAACACACACATGCATGTACACTTAAACACAGGCATATACCCACATGAGCACACAAATACACGTGCAAACAAATATATGCACTCTTATTTAAACATATATGAAGACATACACACATGCACACACATTAAAATGCTAACACACATACATGCATAAATACACATGCACACATGCTCATATACACCATTAGACACACACAAACACAAAAATGTATGCACACACATGTACAAATGCAACACACACACACATGCATGCAAACACTCAAAGACATAGGCATACAAACACACATGCATACTCACATTCACACAATCATGTGCACTCATGAACATGTCCACACGTGCCCACACATCCTCACTCACACGAAGGCACACATACAAGCCTATGGATGCATGCACAAGCACATGCATAAATATGCACAGATATATGAAGACAATGACACACACACATAAGAATGTACAAAGAAATGTGCATAATGCAACATGTAGGAAAGAACACACACATGTAAATGCAAATGCATAGATATATGTGTACACACAAGCACACACACACACAAATATGCATACACACATATGCATAGAGGTACACACACACACCCACTTATAGACAAGTAAACGCACTCACACACACGTATGCACACACACATGCACAAACATACACTTGCACTCACATGAACAAAAGGCCATGCACACACACATGCACATACACAAAAACATAGACACATGCACATATGTACATAGATACACACATGCACACAAGCACACAAATGACACACACACTTACAGACATGCACACCCACATGTATACACACAAGCATGCACAGGCACCTAAAGACATAGACACACAAACATATATGCATGCACAGATGCATAAGCACACACACACACACACACACATGCACCTAAGAACCCACACACATGCAGCGATACATAAACACACACACTCACAAATGTGCACACATGCACATGCACACAGATATGCTGATACAATCATACCATGCACAAAAACACACACAAAAACTCACATGTACACACACCTATGGGCACTCACACACACATGCACATGGACATGCACACACACACTCAAATGCACTTGCCTAAGCAGACACATGCACACTAACAAGCACATACACACAGACAACACACATACACACATATGCAAAGGCACACTAATGTGCACATGCATAAGCATACACATACACACAAACATGCACACACATATAAACAATCAACATGCAACAAACACACATGCACAAGCATGGACAAACACAAGCAAACAAGCATGCACATACATACTCACGTGCATGCACACACATAACACACTTGTAAATGTACACACATGCACACGCACATAAACACGCTCACACACACTCAAAAGTAGACACACACATGCACACACAAATCAACACACACACATACTTGCATAGGAACACACATGCATACACTCCCACAGACATGCATAAGCATACTCACATGCACACGTATAGGCACACACGCATGTACACATGCACAAGCATACTCAAACACACACACACGTAAGCATGCACGCACATACTAACATGCATGCACATATAAACAATAGCACGCTCACTCTTACCCATATTCATAGACACATAAATGCATGAACACATCTACATGTGCACACATACACATGCTCAAATATATAAACAATCACACACACATATACACATGCATGCACAATCACTCATGCACATACACAAAGATCAACAACCACATACATACATACACATGTGAATGCATTCACTCACACAAACACATCAATTTGCCCATGCACACACACATAAATGTAGTCACACATATGCAGTTGCATAAACACACATGCACATTCACACACATGCATGCCCGCACACACACACACAAACAAATGTATAGACAGAAGCACACCCATATAGACAGACACATATACACATCCACACACACACACACACATTGTCTCTTACACACAGATACCACACAAATGTACCCATGCACTCACATACACATGCACATACACACACATGCACACACTCAAGTACACATAAGCACAAAGAAACCACCACACACAAATGCGTACACAAACACACAGAAACACACAAGTACACACACACATTAACACACAAACGCAAGCACACCTATACACACAACTACACTTCTACATCTACATGCACATGCATTTAAATATACACACATGTATGCACACAAACATGCATGTAAAACACACACATACATTCACACATGCACAAATGTACATGGACACACATACACGCACACACACACAAACACATGCACATAAGTAGACACACATTTATGCACACTCACATTAGCACACACACACACATATATACACTCACTTCCACATGAACATGCATAAGCACACACACACATGTAAAAGCATACACACACTCGCACTGCAAATGGATACACATACACGTGCTTATGCACTTGCACTAGAAGACAAAGTTGTATACATAAATATGTACAAGCACAAGTGCATAAACAAACACACATGCATGTGCACGCACACTCTCACGCTCACATGTACACACAAGGACATGTACAAACACATATGCACATGCACAAGCACACACACAAAAGCACATGCAAGTACATGTGCACATGCAAACATCCATGCATAATCACACACACATACACTCACACACACACATATATGGCCACAACACAAACATACACACACACACATGCAAGCATATATATAGACACACACAACCACACACAAACACATACGTGCACAAAAACACAAACATGCACGTATATGTACTCATCCACACACACACACAAGTATGTTTACAAGTACAAAGGCACACAAAAACATGCTTAGACATGCATGCATACACACCACCACACACACATACACATACATGCATACACAGGCCCACTCACACACAAGCCATTCAACATACACACACACTTACACACATATGCACAGATGCACATATGCACATATGCACTTGCATGTGGACAAACAACCACATACATACAAAAGCATATGCACAGCAACAGACACACACACACTCACGCACATACATGAGCAAAATTAAACACACTCACAAGAGCACATGACACACAAGCTCACACATGTAAACACACAGAAGAATACATGAACACATACACAGGTATGCACTTGCATAAATAGATGCACACCTATGCATATACACACATCCACACATGGACATGCATGCATGAATAGTGCATACAAACAAGCACAAACACATGCACAATTGTAAGAACACAAATGCACTTGCATGCATACATAAGCACATGTACACCCAAGCACACTCGTAAATGCAAACATACACACAAATATACACACATGCAAATATGCACACACATACACACACATGTGCACAAACATATACGAAAGTATAAGGAGACACAAATATGCACACACATGTGAACAAGAAAAAACCATCATACATACACAAGCATGCACTTCTGCATGTGCATACACACAAACCCATACACACACACATGGACACTCATAGACATGCACACAAAGAAATGCAAGCAAACAAAGACATGTTCACATACATGAGCATTCATGCACACACATGCATATGCAAACACATATGCACACATACACACACACTTGTACATTCACACATGCACAAGTACACATAAATGCAGACACACAAGTATACACACAAGCATAGACACACACACGCACACATGTCCAAACACACACGTGCACACGCACACACATGCATATATACACTAACAAATGCAAACACACAAGTCCAAACATGCACACATATGAAGACATGCATACACACACACATATATACACAAACACACATGCACATACACATAGAAATGCAAGCACACAGACATACACATGGACATATAGGCACACAAGACACATACATACACATGCCCACACATGCATAGACACATACACTCACATGGACACATGCACATACACATCCACTCACATATACACATGAACCTATGTGCTCAAACAAGCTCACCATTCACACACATTAAAACACACCTACACACATCTAAAAACCCCCAAACACAAAACTACACACACATAAGCACAAATGCACATGCTTACATGCTTGTGTATGTATAGGTTTCTACATGCTTACATGCTTGTGCACATTTGTGTGCACATATGGGTGCACGCATATATCCATTTGTAGGTGCATGTTTGGGTCTATGTGCAAGTGCATGTGTGAGAGTGTTTGTGCAAGTGTGTATTTTGTTATGTCTATGCATGTGTGCATGTTATTCTTTGTTTGAGTGTGCTGTACACATGTGTGCATGCGTGTGCTTGTGTTTTTGCATGTGTGTGTGCATGAGTGTGTGTACATGTTTGTGAATTTATGTGCATGTCTATGTGTGTTTCTCACTAAGTGTGTGGGTCTATGTGAGTAGGTGCATGTGTGTCTATCTGATTAGCTATAAGCATGCATGTGTGTATGTGCATGTATATGTCTTTACACATGTGCATGTGTCTGATTAGGTATGAGGGTACATATGTGTACACGCATGTGTATGTGTCTACAAATATTTTTCTTGTGCATGAGCATGTGTATGTGTGTGAGTTTCTATTTTTGTGTGGATTGGTGTGTTTGTGTGTGTGAGCATGTCTCATACACGTATGCACATGTGTGTGTGTGATTATGTGTTTGGAGGTATGTGTGTGAGTCTGTGAATGCATAATTGTGCCTATGTGCACATGCACACATGTACATGTGTGTGTGGGTGCATCTGTATGGGTGTGTGTTCGTGTGTGGGTGTTCGTGTGTGTGTTTTTGTGTGTGTGTGTGTGCTTGAGTGCTTGCATGTGCATGTGTGTGTGTGTGAATGCAAGGACATGTGTGTGTGGGTGCATATGTGTGTGCATGTCTACATGTACATGTATGTGATAATGTTTGTTTGTGTGCATGGGTTGCATGCCTATCTGTGTGTGTGTATGTGTGTGTGTGTTCATGCATGTGTGTATTTTTTTTATACATACAAACATGTTTTTGCATATGTGTGTCCAAGCGTGTGTGTGCATGTGTGTATATGCATGTGTGTATGTGCGTATGTTTATATGTGCATGAATCTTTGTGTATGTGATTGCTTGTGTGAATGTTTATGCATCTATATGTCTATTATGTGGGCGAGTATGTGTCTGAGTATGCATGTGTGTGTAGGCATATGTGATATTTTGTGTATGTGTATGCATGTGTGTGTGCATATATGTGAACCTATGTGTGCACTTGTTGTGTAAACCTAAGTGGATGCACATGCATATGTGCATGTGACTGTTTGTGTGTGTGTGTGGCATTCATGTTTGTCTATATTTGTGTGTGTGAGTCTATGTGTATACTTGTCTGCATGCATGCATTTATGCATGTTTCTTTTCATACACATGCATGTGTATGTGTATATGTGCATGCATATCTGTATATGTGCGTGCATATGTTTTTGTGTGTTTATGTATGTGTACATTCTTGTTTGTGTGTGTGTTACCACTTGTGTGTCTACATGTATGGGGGTCCATGTGTGTGTGCATGAGCATATATGCACATGTGTTTGTGTTTGTGTATGTGTACATGTGGATGTGTAAGTGTGTGCATGCATATATGTGTGTATAGGACAACATGCATGTGTATGTGTCATTATCCATTTATGTGTATGTGTGTGTGTGAGGGGGAGGGGGAGGGGGAGGGTGTGTGTGCATGTGCATACATGTGTATGTGTTCAATTGTGTATAATTAGGTGTTTACATGTTCTTGTGTGTTCGTGTTCTTTGGTGCATGTAAGTGTGGGTGTTTATATATGTGTGCATGTATGCATACACATGCATAAGTGTGTGTGTGTGGTTGCGCTTGCACGTTAGTGTCTTTGAGCGTGTCTGTGTGTGCATGTTTGTATTTGCATGTGTTTTTGCGCATGTCTGTATGCATATCTTGGTATACATGTGGCATGTATGTGTGTGAATATGTGTGCATGTTTTTGTGCACATGTGTATGTGCATGTGTGTATGTGTATGTATATGTATGGGTGTGTGTGTCTGTGTGTGCATGTGTCTATGCCTATAGGCATGTGTATGTGCATGTGTCTATGCTTACGTGCATGTGTGTATGCATTTGTGTACTTATTTGTATGCATGTGATCAAGCTTGTTAATGTGCATGTGTGTGGGTGTGTGTGTGCATGTCTACGTACATGCATGTATTAGTGTGTATGCATGTGTTTGTATGCATAGGTGCATGTTTGTATGTGAGCAAACAAGTATTTGTGCATGCTTGTATGTGCATACACGTGTGTGTGTGTGCATGTCTTTATATGAATACATGTATAAGTGTAGTTGTATACATGCATGTGTGTGCTTGTGCATGTGTGCTTGTGTGCATGTGTATGTGTGCTTATGTGTGTTACTGTGCATGTGTGTGTGTTACTGTGAATGATTAAACACATCAATGTGTGTATGTTTGCTTGTGTGTATGCACACATGTTTATGTGTCTGTGTGTTCTTGGGAGCATATGTGTTTTTGTTTGTGCATGTTTGTGCATGTATCTGGTTGTATGTGTGTGGGTGGGTATGCTTTTGCTTGAGTATACCCATGTTTTTCTGTCTACATATATGTGTATGAGAGCATACATAAGTGTGTGCTTGTGTACTTGTTCATGTGTGTGTTTTTATGCATGCATATGTATGTTTGTATATGTGTGAATGTGGGGAGGGGGTGTGTGTATGTGTGTGCCTATGTGTGCATTCATATATGTGTATGTGTGTGCTTCCATGTGTGTATGAGTGTGTACTTGTTCATGTGTGTTCAAGTGTGTAGGCATGTATCATTCTTGTGCATGTGTGTTTGAGTTTATACGTGTGCACGTATGTGTAAGTGCATGTGTACTTGTGTCTGTATGTTTATGTGTGCATATGTGTGCATGGTCATGTGTGTTTATCCATGTGTGTGTATCTACATGTGTCTATGCGTGTTTGCATATATGTGTGAAAACATACATGTGAATGTGTATGTGTGTATTTGTGCATGCATTTATATGTGTGTGTGCTTGTATTTATACAAGTCTGTGAGTGTATTTTAGTTTGTGAGTGTAAGTGTGTGTGTATGTGTGTGCATGTGCTCATGTGCATGCTTGCATGTGTGCACATGTGTGTAGTTGTGTGTCTGTTAAGGTGTATGTGTCTTGGTATGTATGTGGGTGCGTGCTTATGTATGTGTGTGCATATGTGCCTATGTGCTTATATGTTTATGTTGGTGTATTCATTGTGCTTGTATGCATGCATTCATGTGCATGTGTGTGTGTAGGTGTATGTTTTGTGTGTGTATATCTGTGTATGTGCATATATGCATGTGAGTATCTACATTTGCACATGTTGGCATTTGCAAGCATGTGTATGGCTATGCTTGCATGGGGCATGTGTGTGGGGGTGCATGTGTGTGTGAGTGTGTACTTGCATTGGTGTGTCATGTGTATATGTGTGCTTTTATGTGTGTGTACATGTGTGTGCATTTGTGTGGGTGCATGTATGTGTGCTTGTGTGCATTTGTGCATGTGACTATGAATTTGCATGTGTACATGTGTGTGTGTGTCTACATGTGTGTCATATGTGCATGTATGTGTATATGTGTTTATGTGTATTTGTGTAAGTGTTTATCAGTTTGAGCCAAAATTCACCAATAGACTTTTCAAACTAGTGCAACGCTAGTGGATGTGTGCTTGTGAGCTAATGTTAAATGTTCCTACATCATCCTCCTCAGGAGGGAGAGAGTTTGGCCTGGTGGTATAGAGGTGTTGGGTATCATAGTACTTTAACAGCTGTGAAAGATTATGACATAGGGTATATCATATGTAAGCCAAGAGTTCTTAGTTGAAGGCTTGCCCTTCTGCCACACTAAAAATTCTCTTAGTTTGTAATCTTTGGTAAGAATTCTATCGTGATCTAAACTTTCCTCTATATTGTTCTTGCTTGCTCTCATGATTAATGTAATGGTAGGAAAGGGTTTAGCTAACATGAAAGAATTAAGCTCAAATAGCTCACTAGGTATTAGATGTGGTGCTCTATATGAGACTAAATCCTTAATGATAAAGGTTGCATTAATCTCATGCTCTTCTAGCAAATCCAACACATATAAATTAGTTTCAAGTTTTTGAATAATCTTAAAAAGCCTAGCTTCACATGCTTGTAATTTCTTGTAAGCTCTAGGAGGGACTTATTCTGACCTAACTTTAATTATAATAGTCTCTTTCATGAAATTCTCTAACCATGTTTAGAGCATATACTAGTTTTTTATATCTTTTGTTACTTAAATTAATTTTTTAGATATTGTTTTATAAGAGATATAAAAAAAAGTAGAGATAGAAGTTTGAAAATCCACTAGTAAAAAAGTGATCAATAGATGACCTTTGCTTATTACCCTAATGCATTGTGAAAGGAATTAGAAAAATACTATGATTCACAAAATTATTGTATGTAAATTTGACTCATTATAGAAGTTGATCCCACAGCTTAGGTTGGCCTCCTATCAAGCTTTGATGAAGATTTCCTAGATTATAATTTATTACTTCCATTTATCTATCTTTGTGTTGGTTATAGACTAAAGAAAATTTTCAGATTGATCCTTAGTAAATGCTATACAATCCTCCAAAATTAAATAATAAATTTTACTTCTTTATTGAATACTAAGTCATCCTACATGGTTCTTTAATTTTTATGTTGATGCTAAAGATGTTAAAGCACTCCCAGTCATTGTGGTTGTGGGGCTGTAAAGGACCTAACTACTAAAAAAAATCACAAAATTTTTCATATTTTCTAATTTTTTCTTAGCTTCCTTGTTAGATATCATGTTTTCTTCTTTCTTTGACTATTATTTATTATCTTTATCTTGGTTCATAGTCATAGATATCTTTGGGTAGTTAGTAGCTACATACCTCTTTTTATAGCATGTAAAATAAGTAATTTTAGAATGGGTTGGTTAACTTAAGGAAGGGTGTGAAGAAGTTGGTGAAAATGCCAGTTTGGAAGGTTTAGAAATTATGGTGGAGGGGGCACACGAAGTACGAGTATGAGTAGGATAAGAAATGGTGATGTGAGCCTTTAGAGGGATTGGCTAGTCATTTCTCTTAAAATAAAAATTATTTTTTTTCATATTTCTAGCTATATAATAAGCTTTCTCTAAGATAATGATATTTCTTAAGTTAAGCTTAACCTATCTGTATTCCTTTAGACATATCCTTAAAAGTGGTACTACATGCTCAGGTTTTTCTATATTGCACCTATGTTTATAACTGTCACACTTGTTAATATACTTCTCAATGGATCTACCACCTTGGGAAAACCTTTGTCAAATATTTAATATTTTGGCATTATAGTTTATTAGAACAAACTTATTATACAAATTAATCTTAAGGTTTCTCCAAGTTTAGGGTACCTCTCTATCTTTGTTAGCATATTATCACTTTAAGCTTTTAACCTATGATTAATACGAATGTGTTTAGTCTTAATAAATTGATATCTTCTTTGCTCATTAATTTGGTGCAATTTGAAGTAATAATCCATATTAGTGTGTTAGTATATTGGATCCTTAGCAATAAAACTATCATAAAAAATTGAGGCTTCAAATTTCATATTAGGGATATGCTCTCTATCTTAATATCTTTTAGGTCTTTTTTACTCACTAGACATATCTAAGTCATTATTTTGGTTTGACTTATCAGAAGGTTCATTTCTTCTTTTATGATCATGATTTTTATATTGGATATCTTAATCGAACTCATTAGAAAGATCATAAAGTCTTTTATAGTTCTTATATCTCTTAGAGTTTTCTTTCTCTAAATCATTAGACATGACACTTCTTCTCTTATTATCCCTTTCACTTTTAAGATTTGGTTCATACTATTTGTTTAGGAGAATTTGTTCAATTATCTAGGTGAGTTGGGTGTTTTATCAAGATATTTCTAACATCGATTCTCAGTTTAAGTTTTATCATTGGTTTTGGATGTATTCCTCATTGTGATTTGCCATTTGATAAGGTTTATCTATCTTTATTATCATACAAAGGTTTACAACATAGAGAAATATTAAGGAAAAAAAGTATCAAATATATTTTTTAATATATAATAATATTGTGAGATATCTTCCCTTTTTCAATATATTTTTTTAAAAATTGTGAAAGCAAAGTGACCCAATTATAGACCACCAAAGTTGAGATAGGGAATGCTTTTAAGAAAATGGCGACTAATAAAAGTCTCGCTTAAGATGGACCATCTCTTAGACCAAACTGGATGGTTCCTTGGAAAGATGGTGGGGTGTTGTGTCATTATTTTTATACCATCTCCTATGACAAAGTTTTTCCAAAACTAGTTAAGAATTCTTTAATGGATACAGTAAGCAAAAAACTAAAGAAGAAATATTTTATTAAAAAAACTATTCTCTAATACCAAAGTTGATGCAAGACAGATTTAAACTTCTACTAGAGTCTAATTTAGAGCCTACAATACTAAAGATGCTTAATTAATTATTAGAGAATATAAAATAATACTATATATTAATTAGGGTTTGGTGATATGTATGATATTTTAGAATTTCTCAAAGATTGGTATCCATAATTATTGTATTGATTTTTAAGTGGAGTAGGTGGCAATACATTTAATATTAATAATAGAGTCTTGTGAAATAGTTCTCATATCTAATTTTGCACATAAAATAAAAAAACTTAAGATAAACTCTATGTGAAGTATTTTAATAGAAGAAAGAACAATATTAACTTTAAATTATTACATAGAAAATAAAAGATGCTAGAAGACTGGTCTATTTTGTCAATGATGTCTTGCAATTGCATTGGTGTTGCATGTCGAGCACCAAAGATAAAAAAAGTGTGGCAAGGTGGTGGTTTGGGTTGGTGGCGAAGCTTGGCTTAGAAGAGTAATAAGATAATAGGCAAAGATCTGGAGCCTTATTGAAGTGGGTAGCATTTGGTGATTAGATTATGAGAGTGAAAACTTCGGTGAAGACTTATGAGCATTAATGAAATGAGGAATTTGTTTTCTTATCGATTCTCTTGATGGAAGGTCTCTAACTTCAATCTTTTTTTCTCAAAATGGTTTGGTTACCAACTCTCTTTATGGAAGGTCTCTCACCTTCGATCCTTGACTCTCACAAGAGAACTTGATATCTCTCAAACTAGAGTTAGGTACACATTATTTGTTTAGAAAGATCAAATCATAGAAACAAAAGAAATTTTTAATTCATGATTATTGTTTTTCAACATGGGGAACATTCTTATTTATAAGAACCTCAAAAGTACATCAATAATTTTTAAAAAATGAAAAAAAATCTACAAAATTAATTGACATTAAGAAGTTCTCAATCTAGCCATGTGTTTTGGGCTGTGGTAATGATGAGCAAGGAGATGAGAGGAGGCAAAACGGTAGGCAAGCGGCATAAGCATAGCTATCAGTCTAATTTTCAGGTAGGTGTGGGTTGAGCAGAACAACAAAGGTTGACAAGGACTAGTGGGCCGACATGAGTGTCACTAATCAGAGCAGATCGAATGGTTGTCACAAGTAATGGGTCTGCATGGGACGAGTATATTAGGCAGATTCATGGGTCAATCAGGTCACCTGGGTGCACAATTCGATGAGAACTATGACAATGACTATTAATAGCAATAGTGATGGCGACAGATAGTGGTGGATGGCAAAAAGTGACAAAAAATAGAAATGAAAACTCAATTTTAGGAATTTTTTAAGCAATTTTCAAACAAATTTTGCACAGACCAACATATATAACAAGTGTGATGCCATTGAGTGTATGTTTGTCAACTAATGTTAGAGCTCTAATATCACACACACATGCACACACATACATTCACACAAAGTTACAAATAAGCAATCACTCACACACACACATATGCACTCATATATGTACAAACACACATGAATACACACTCACACACACATGTGCATGCTCACATTCCCACGCACATGCACACAAAAAAACCCACACATACTCACACACATGAACACGCACACATACATGTGCATGCTAACCTACACACACACATGTATGTAGCTTCATATAAATATGCTCGCACAAACGTATACATACACCCTTACACACACACACATATACACACACATAAGCATATACAAGCACACACACACACACACAAACCTAGTACATGCAAACACATGCACACATGCTTGCACGTGCATGCAAACACGCACACATGTACACATATACACATGCACAACACACATGCATACACACACATGCATAAACACACACAAAGAATTATGCATATGCATAAGCTCACTCATGCAAATATACACCCATGCACATATGCATGCATGCACACACACACACACAGATGCATACATATATGAGCACACACATATACATGTACATACACTAACACAACCTATGCACACAACACACACTCCTACACATACACACATAGGCATGAACAAATGCATATATATATATATATATATGCTCACATAACCATGCACACCCACACGTGCACATCTACACACAAATACACATATGCACATGCACTGGCACACACACATGCATACATAGACACACACTCAAGCACATACACATGCACACATGAACACAAGCAAACACAAAGAGACGTGTGTACCCACGCACACACACAAGCACATATGCACACACACATAGAGACACATGTACACACAGACACCCATACCTACAACCACACACACACACACATACAAATGCATATAGACATGCACACATACACAAACACATGCACACACAAATATAACACACATTCTCACACACTCAAATTCACCTACAAACACACCACCATGCACATGTACACACACACACACATTTGCACACATGTAGACACACACATATACACGTAAGCACACATGCGCTCGTTCGCTTGCACAAGCACATGCACAAATGCATACACATGCATACACACACACACATACATACTCACACAAGTACATACACATGCACAAAGGCACATTCATACACACATGCACATGAATACAAATAAACACTTGTATACACAGATGCACATAACCACACAAATGTAATACATGAACATGCATGCACACATAGCACACACAAACACATATGCATACACCCTTATACATGCACACACACACACACACAAATACACATGCTCAAACACATACACACACATGCAGTAACACGCACACACTTCTAACTGTAAATACATGCACATGCATGCTTACACACTCACATGACATGCATAGACATATGCACCCACACATACATGCACACATGAACACATGTGCACAATCGTATACACAAATGCACACATGTACACAAATAAACAAACATATATGCATATGCACACACCTATACACACACATGCATATGACATATACACATGCGTACACGCATGCACATGTACACACACATACACAAACTAACTCTAGTCATGCACACACACAAGCACTATGCATGCATAAAAGACATGCACATATATGTAGGCACACACATGCTTACACACAAATGCACAAGCACGTGTGCTTACACAAGCATGAACAGACACCAAGACACATATGCACACACACATGTGTGCATGCACACACAAATACACACAAGCACATGCACACGCACACACATGAGGATGAACACATAGATATGTGCATATACCTACAAACACATATAGATGTATGTACACACACACATGTACACATAGATGCATATATGCACACACATATATACACATATGCACAGACATGCACACCTAAAACTTATGCATAAACACATGCACACACATACACACAGACATGTACCATCACACACATACACACATACATGGACGTGCACACCCACACATACACATGTGTAACCACCCACACATGCAAACATGCACACACATAAACATGTATGCAGACATATACACACACACTAGCACACACATCTACACATACAAATATGCACATAGACATACACAAACACACGTGAGGACCCACACATGTTGTACACACACACACACACAGGCACACTCACACACATAGACACATACACAAAAACACATGCACATACACGAACACACAAATAGCCACACACACAAGCATGCATGCACATCGATGCATGTATACACATTCTCACACATTCATATACCATCACACACACAAACACATTTTTACATGCATACACATGCATGCATGCACATAACCTTACATAGACATACAAAAAAACACAAACAAATATACCAAGAAGCACACACAGGCATGCACAGACTTGTGCTCTCTTGTGCACATACACATGCATGCATACACATGAACATATGCTCACACACAAGTACACACACTCACATGTATTCATGTATGCAAACACACAAGCACATACACATAGACATAAGCATACATGCACCCACATACACAAAATGAACATGGGCACACATAAACACATACATGTGTGTGCAAACCTACACACACAAGCACATACATGTGAACACACATGTACACAGAAGTCTACTAACAGTACCCACATATGTATGCATGCACACACACACACCCACAGACAGATTCATGCTCAAAAATGAACACACATAGGTGTACAAGCACATGCACACATAGATGCAAAACACACGTATGCACACACACAACCACACATGCACACACAAATGTACACAAACGAACATATGCACCAGCAAACATAGATGCACACACCCAAATGTGCATGCATGCACTAATGCATTCATACCCACATTCTCACAAACAAATGTACATGCATGCACACACACACACATTTGCAAAACTACACATTTTCATACAAACACATACATGTACACTGACACAAACACATGCACATACACAAACAAATGTATAGATAAGAAAACACACTCACACATGCCCATGTGCACATACATGCATTCATATGCAAGCAATGATGTGCAAACACATGCACACTCACACACAACATGCACACACACACACTAATGTACAAGCATATGATACAAATGAATGCATACACACACATGTACCCAAACTTCCACCCACACACCCTCACACACATGCACAAACATGTACATATGGATACACTCATGCACACTCATATGTACACAAACTTGCATGCACACACACTTGCACACGTGAATACACACACGCACACACACTTGCACACAATTACACTTGCATACACATATATTTACATACACACACATGCAAAATAAAAAGGCATACAAACATGCACAAGTACACTTGTACACACACATACACATGCACACACAAACACCCACACATACACACACACACACACATATACAAGCACACATACACCCACACATGCGAACACGTGCACGCACGGACAAGCACACCCATACACACACATGCATAATTGTACACACATACAAAAAAGCATGCATGTACACACGCAAACACCCACATAGATACAAACTAACATATATGCATACTCACAAACATGCATACATACGCACATTCACATACACACACATGCACACACAAGTATGCATACACTTAGATGCATTCACATGCACACATACACATGCACACACTCATGCATACACACACACACACATGTACACATGCACACAAACAAACATGCACACATACACATACACACATGCTCACATGCATGCACATGCACATACTTGAATACAAAGGCACACACAAATGAAGAAACACACATACATACACACACACATGTGCACACACACATATGCACCCACACAAACACTTACACATGCTCAAGGCCACATGCACATACAATTGCATGCACACACACAAATACACAAATGCGAACACCTATGCATACACATGCACATGCATGTGAACATTGACACATATATGCACGCACATAAACACACACACATACACATGTATGCACACAATCACAATTTCCACGCACACACAAAGTATTTCACAAACAAACATGCACACACATACTCTCATATGCATACACACACAGATGTATGCACACACATAATTACACATATTTGTGTGGATGCACACATACAAAGACAAACTCATGCATGTGCACACACACGTACACATCTACGTGCACACATGAACACAAAAAAAATGCACGTACACACACATACATGCACACATATGTGCATGCACACATGCACATGCTTACATGCACACATTTGGACACAACACACACACATGTACACACATTACACTTTAGTGCACAAAAAACCACACACACTCATGCCTATACACACACACAACCACACATGCACTGATACAGACACATGTACACATATACACATGCATGCAAACACACAACCATTCATACATGTGAACACCCATGCACATGCACACAAAACACATGTATGCATGCACACACACACACACGTACACACATGAACACACACACACACACACCCATGCATGAACATGATCACACACACATAAACATCAATGCAAACACCAAGAAACTTGCATGCATACATGCTCACACATACATGCATATGCTCACACATATAAACACACACACACACACACAAAAGTTAAGGCACAAACATGCATGCATGCACACACACATAAACACATATCACACATGCACAACACGTACACACATGCAAACAAGGACACATGCATAAGAGCACACAAAAAGAAGCTCACACACACAAGCAAGCTCAAACGTGCCTATATAGGCACAAATAAATGTGGTCACACACATAGATGCATTAGCATACATGCAAACAAACACACATGTACACACACATCTAATCACACACACATGCACAAAAAACACATAGATAGTGACACGCACACACATACTCATGTGCACAACACACAAATGCACATGCACACATATACATATAAATACTCATGCACACACACATGGAGAAGCAAAGCATGCATTGAGTGAGTGCACTTATGTGCACACACACATTCCCATGGAGACACACACATTCCCACACACACACACACACACTCACATTCTCATACATATGTGTGCACACACATACACTGACACACACACATGTAGACACAACTATAAGTGCTAGCACACACATACACAAACTAGTACATACTCACATGGATTGGCACACACACACACACACACTCACATGCATGTATATAGTATACGAATGCAAAATCTTGCACACACACAACTTGCACCAACATGCATGCAAACACACATGCATGAATGCATTAATGTGCACATGCTAGAACACATAAACAAATGCATAAACACAAACACATGCATCCAGACACACACAACCATGCATATATATATATGCAAGCACAAATACAAAGATGCATACACGTGGGCATGTGGGGTAATTGCACACACACACAAATGCACACAAGCATGCATCCACATACACACACACACACAAGCATGCATTCACATGCACACACACACACATGCACACACGAACTCACACACACTTGCACATACATATGTGCACACGCATACACATGCATATACCTATACACAAGTGCACACACATGCACACACAGACATATGCACACACAAATGTGATCACACATGCAAAAATGCATGCACAGACATGTACGCACACATACACCCACACACACCCATACACATGCATGTGCATAGGCTAGCATATGTTTGTATAGACACACACACACACACACTTAGGTGCACACAAATACAATCGTAATTGTGCACACTCACAAACATGTAAACATTCAAATACATAAACACTTGAGTACACATGCACACACACATGCACAATCACATATATGACATTCACATGTAGACACATACATGCACATGTGCTTGTAGCACACACACATGCACTCACAACAACACACAAATACATGCACACTCAAATATCCACACACATGAACACACACAAATGCACACAAACACATGCATATGCACATAATCACATGCAAAAACACTCTTGCACACACACCCTTAGACATACACTTTCACACACATATGCATATACATATGTATACACATTCACACACACATAAACTCACACATGTCATGCATGTACACATGCACATCTATGCAAACACACACACACACACACACACACACTTATGAACACATGGACATGCATTGCTACACACATGTGCAATAACACAAACACACATAATGTAATATAATCAAACATGTATGGAAACATACATGTAGACATATGCACAACCACACATGCATAAACAAACATGCATACACACACATGTGAGTGCACAAAAATACATTTGCACATACACACACACAATTACACAACCACACAAACACACACACACACACAGTTGTGTATAACACACATGAACACCCACAGATATGCATGCATACACACAAAAATGCATGAACATTCACACACATACATGTCTAATCACACCTACACACATGCAGACACATAGATATCCACACACAACATACATCACGCATAGACACGTGCATACTAGTGCTTGCACACATACACAAATACAAACACACACATGTATGCACACACATACCGAAACACACACAAACATAATCACATGTACATGCACATATACGCACATACACATGTACACACATATGCAAATGTGTTCTTGAACATATTCGTGGCATGCTTACACATACACACACATATGTGCACATAAACATATATGCACAGACATGCATACACACACAAACATGCATGCACATTCATACACACACACACACACATGCACATGTTCATATGCACATACACACACATGCATGCATAATCATAAACACATGCACACACATACATGCATATGTACAAGAATAGGTACATACATGCACAAGAATAGGCTCACAAATATGCACACACTCACACCCATATGCATACAAATGCATGCACAAAAACACATGCACAAACATTGATGCACACTCACATACACACTCACAAGCATGCACATACACACCTATACACACATATCACTTGCACATGCACATGCACACACACACATGTATGAATGTGAACATGTGCATGTGCATAAAAACATACATAAAAGCATAAACACACACATGCAAGGCTACACACACATAGAAATATATGTGAACACACACATGCATAAACACACACACACACATGCACACACATACCTACACTCTTACACACAGGCACACACAAGCACTCATACACACAAACACGAATACACAAATGCATTGAGACAAATCCACATATGGAACACGCACACACACACTTGCATAAACACGTACACTTACATGAACATACACATATGATGCACATGCACACACACAAGTACAAATGCATAGACACACAAACACATGCCCAAGCACTCATATGCTTGTCGAACCAAACATGCACACCCACACATGCACACATATACACATGCATAAATAAAGGCATAGGCATGCATGCTAATCACATAAACATGCACACATACACAAACACGTGCACACGTGCACACGCTCACACATAGATACACTTTTACATACCTTTATATGCTCACACTTGATACAAAGTCACACACAAAACTATGGACACACATCTACAAACACACACATGAAAACACACTTGCCCACACACACACGTAAGCACACACAACCCTATGCACACACATGTATGCACGCACAAATGCTCAAACACAAGCACAACCACACACTGCACACATGCATGCACACCTGCATATGTGCGCACAAATACAAACAAATGCACAAACATGCACAAATATGCACACACAAATGCATACATGCACACATGCACACACACACGCACATGCAAACACACACACCCCTATGTATGCAAATGTGCACACACACATGAACACACACACCTACACATGCAAATATGTGTGCCTTCATAGCCTTACATATAAGTATGCTAATAGAAACACATGCAAACACTAATGCGTACACACATATATACTTGAACACATACATGCACCCATACACCTACATATAGATATGTGTACATGTGCCCAATCACACATGCACACATGATTGCAGGCATGCAAGCACACACATACACATATACTCACACACCAATGTGCATGCTCCTTATACAAAAAGAGTACACTTACAAATCTACACTCATATGCACACACACACAAATAGATCTTTGTAGACACGCATAGCAACACATACAAACATTCATGAACATTCATGCACATAGACATGCACACATGCACAAGAATATTTACACACACACACACATAAGCATACACAGATAGGTGCACGTGCACACACACACAAACACACATCATGCCACACGCACATAACACATATACACAATCACACAAATGCACACACTCACATAAACAAGCACACATGCAAACACACAAACATGTATGCTCACATTAATACATGTCCACATATACAAGCTTATCTACACACATGGAAAAAAATACACATACATACACTTACCTACACACATGAAAAAATATACACACAGACAGACATGCATGCACAAATACACTTGAATGTTAATACAAATGCACTAATCCATGCACCCACACACATATACAAGTATACACAAAAATGCACAAACACATACAAAAACACACATACAACATCATGCACCCACATGTGCACACACAATACATGCAGACAAAACAAAACATGCACACACACACACAAAAGTATAAGTAGACAAGCACATGCACGTGCACTTGTAAATACACACACACACACTTACTTGCACAAACATACATCCACACTCATACACACCCATACACACATGCTTAAATGTACACACACACATGCACATGTGTGTGCATGAACACACACACACTTGAGCACAAGCACACTTGCACATGTGCATAACTCACACACAAATAGAAATACAAAGACACATACACACATGCATGCAAACACAAACCTACACACCTACATACCCATACACACACATATATATAGTACACACACACTTACATGCCCACATACATCTATACATGTGTAGTTACACACATACATAAATCTGCACACACACATACATGTGCACTAACTCGTGCACACATATACATGTAAGCACACATGTCGACCAACCTGTACATGTGCATGCACACAAATACACACAAATGCATACACCCATACAAACGCATTTGTACACACTTTTGAACCCACCAACATATGTGTATGACTTAATGAACACAAAAATTTACAACAACACACACCTACCCATATATGCACTTACACACACATGCATACCCATGAACACACACTCAAAAACACATCATATGCACTCAAACACACACACACACACACACACACAAGCTCATGCACACTCATTAACACACATGCAAATGCACAAACATGTAGACACATGCACATGTGCATGCACACAAAGACACACACACACACAAATATACACAAACACAAACAAAAATAAACAAACATCATGCACATGCACATACATCCACAAAATTGCATGCTCAAACACATTCACATGCCCACATATACAAAAATGCATACACACACATGCATACAAGTGCACAAACTTATACACACATCCACAAGCACATGCATACAAGTGCACGCATGCACATATGCACAAAACCACATGTAGACTCACACAGGCACACAAACACACACATGTGCATCCATATGCATGAATGCACACACACAAACGTAGACTCATATGCACAAGCACTCATACACATGCAAACACAATAAAACATACTCGCACACACTATACACAGAAAATGCACAAACATGCGATCACATGCACCCACACCAACACACCCATATGCACACACATGCACAGACTTGCACACTCGTACACATGCACATGCACAAATAAGAAAAAACACAGAGGCATATATACACACACACATGCATACACATGCATGCATAGGAACTCAAACATGAACACAAATGTACACACACATGCACATCTATGCGTGCACACACATACATGCACGCAATAACATGCACACATGCGAACACACATATTCACAAACAAACATGCATATGCACATGGATGGTCCACACATTATATCTGTACATGTGCATACACACATAGACAAATATATGCACAAATACACACACACATGCATGCATGAACACACAAACATGCATAAACACATGCGCATATGCTCGAATGTGCACACATGCACACATGCACACATACACCCACACACACCAACACTGCATAAATACTCACTCTCACACACACACATATGAACATATATATGTAAAATCATCCACACACACACAAACACATAAAGACACACACATACACACCCACATGAACTCAAATACATCATGCACACATAACACAAACACACATACATGCACATGCTCAATTGGATACATGCACACACGTATGCATGCACACACACACACTCATACACATGCATGCATATGCACACACACACACATATGTACATATACATGCAAACATGCCCACACACACATGGACACACACACACAAACACATGCACAAACACACACACAAGTACCCAGACATGCACACAAAAGCACTCTGGTATACAAACACATACACACATTCACACTCATCCACACAAGCTCATGCACACTCATTCACACACATGAAAATGTACAAACATGTATACACACGCACATGTTCATGCACACATATGCTTATATATGCACACAAACACAATCACACACACAAATATACACAAACATAAACACAAATAAACAAACATACATGCACATGCACATACATTCAAAAAATTGCATGCTCAAACACATTCACACGCACACATATATAGAAATGCATACATACACATTCATACACATGCACATACTTATACACACATCCACAAGCACATGAATACAAGTGCATGCATGCACATATGCACACAACCACATGTAGAATCACACATGCACATATACACACACATGTGCATACATATGCATGCTTGCACACACACACGTAGACACATACACATTCAAACACATTAAAACTTTCTCGTACACACTATACACAAAAAATGCAAAAACACGCAATGACGTGCACCCACACCAACACACCCATATGTACACACATGCACAGACATGCACACACACGTACACATGCACTTGCACACATAAGAACAAACACAGAGGCATATATATACACACATGCATAACCATGCATGCATAAGCACTTAAACATGAACATAATTGTACACACATATGCACATCTATGCATGCACACACATGCATAAACAAACATGCACACATGCAAACACACATATTCACACAGAAACACTCATACACATATGGATGGTCACACACACACATTATATATGTACATGTGCACACACACATAGACAAATATATGCACAGATACACACACACACAAACACACACACGTGCATGTATGAACACACAAGCATGCATAAACATAAGCAAACAAACACATACAGACACACACACCCACACATGCATACACACTCACTCTCATACACACACATATGAACATATATATGTAAACTCATCCACACACACAAACACATAAAAACACACACATACAAACCCACATGAACTCAAATACATCATTCACATATAACACAAACGCACATACACGCACATGCTCAATTTGATACATGCACACAAATATGTATGCACACACACAAACAAAAGTACACACACTCATACACGTGCATGCACATGAACACGCACACATATGCACATATACATGCAAACACACATGCACACACACACAAACAAACACATGCACAAAAATGCACACACACACACACATAAGTACACAGATATGCACATATAAGCACTCTGGTATACAAACACATGCACACATTCACACTCATCCACACAAGCTCATGCACACTCATTCACACTAATGCAAATGCACAAACATGTAGACACATGCACATGTGCATGCACACATATGCTCATATATGTACACAAACACACACACACACACAAATATACACAAACACAAACACAAATAAACAAACATACAT
>JAIUJO010000713.1:57500-60000 GCA_023846275.1 Vanilla planifolia
CGCCTTCTTCTTCTCATTTTTTAACTTCCTCTGCTTCCTCTTTTTCATCTTCTTTTTCTTATTATTCTTCTTCATCGTCATAATCGTCTTCTTCTCCTTCTTCTTCTTCTTCTTCTCCTCCATCTTCTTCTTTCTCTTCTTCTTCTTCTTTTTCTTCATCTTCCACTTCTTCTTTGCCTTTTCTTCTTCTTCATCATCTTCTTCTCCTTCTTCTTTTTCTTCTTCTTCTTCTTCTTATTCTTCTTCTTTTTATTCTTCTTCTTCTTATTATTATTACAATTATTAATATTATTACTATAATTGGTTTTATTATTATTATTATTATCGTTGTTATTATTATTATTAATATTATTCTTCTTTTTCTTCATCTTCTTTTTCTTCTTCTTCTCCTTCTTCTTCATCTTTTTTTTCTTCTCCTCATTCTTCTTCTTCTTCTTCTTTATTTTCATCTTGTTCTTCTTCTTATTCTCCTTGATCATCATCTTCTTCTTCTCCTTCTTTTTCTTCTACTTTGTCTTCTTCTTTTTCTTCTTCTTCTTCTTCTGCTTCTTCTTCTTCTTTTGCTTGTTCTTCTTCTTCTTCTTCTTCTTCTTCTTCTTCTTCTTCTTTCTCTTCGTCTACGTCTTCTTTTACTTCGACTTTTTCTTCTTCAACTTTTACTTTTTCTTCTTCTTCTTCTACTGCATCTTCTTCTTCTACTGCATCTTCTTCTTCTTCTCCTCCAAGTATTTGTTCTCCTTCAACTCCTTCTTCTCGTTCTCATTCTCCTTCTTCTCCTACTTCTACTTATTTGAATTCTTGTTCTACTTCTTCTTCTTCTTCTTCTTATTCTTCTTCTTCTTCTTCTTCTTCTTTTTCTTCTTCTACTGCATCTCCTTATTCTCCTTCTTCTCCTTCTTCTTCAACTTCTTCTTCTCCTTCTTCTTCTACTCAACTTGTTATTATTATTCTACTTCTACAGATTCTTCTTCTTCATCTTGAACTTGTTCTTCTTCTTCTTCTTTTTCTTCTTCTTCTTCTTCTAGTAATACTACAACTTCCCCTTTTTCTTATACTCCATCTTCACCATCTCCTCCTTCTCCTTCTCTTCTTTCTTCTCCTTCTTCTCCTTCTCCTTCTACTTCGCCTTCTTCTCCTTCTACTACTTCTCCTACTTCTTCTTCTTCTCCTTATTTTTCTTCTTCTTCTCCTTCTTCTTCTTCTTCTTCTTCTTCTACTTTTTCTTCTTCTTCTTCCTCTTCCACTTGTTCTTCTTCTTCTTCATCATCTTCTACTTCTTCTTCTTCTTCCTCCTCTTTGTCTATGTCTTCTTCTACTGCATCTTCTTCTTCTCCTTCATCTCCTTCTTCTCGTTCTCATTTTCTTCTTCTCCTTCTTCTCATTCTTTTACTTCTTTGAATTCTTGTTCTACTTCTTCTTCTTCTTCTTCTTCTTCTCCTTCTTCTTCTTCTTCTTCTTCTTCTTCTTCTTCTTTTTCTTCTTCTACTACATCTCCTTTTCCTCCTTCTTCTCCTTCTTCCTCTACTTCTTCTTCTTCTTCTGCTACTCAACTAATTATTATTCTTCTTCTTCTACTACTTCTTCATCTTCAACTTGTTCTTCTTCTTCTTCTTCATCATCTTCTTCTTCTTCATCTCCTTGTCCTCCTTTTTCTTCTCCTTCTTCTTCTTCGTCTTTTTCTTCTTCTTTTCCTTCTTCTTCTTCTTCTTCTTCTTCTTCTTCTTCTTCTTCTCCTTGTTCTTCTCATTCATTTTCTTCATCTACTTCTTCTTCTTCTTCTTCTTCTTCTTCCTCTTCCTTTTCCTCTTCTTCTTCTTCTTCTACTTCTTCTTCTTCAAGATTTTCTTCTTCTTCTCTTAAACCTCTTCTTCATGTTTTTCTTCTTCTTCTTCTTATTCTTCATCTTCTTCTTTTTCTTCTTCCACTTCTTCTTCTTCGCCTTCTGCTCCTCCTCCTCCTCATTCTTGTTCTCGTTTTTCTTCTTCTTCTTCTTCTTCTCCTTCTTCTTCTTCTTCTACTTCTTCTTCTTTTTCTTATAATTTTTCATCTTCTTCTTCTTTTCGTTCTCCTTCTTCTTCTTCTTCCTCCTCTTGTTCTTCTTCTTCTTCATCTTCTTCATCATCAACATCTTCTTCTTCTTCTTCTTCTTCTTTTGCTTCTTGTTGTTCTTCTTGTTCTTCTTGTTCTTCTTCTTCATATTATTATTATTATTAATATTATTAACATTTTTATTTTTCTTCTTTTTCTTCTTCTTTTTTTGCCTCCTCCTCCTCCTCTTCTTCCTCTTCTTAAGCTTATTCTTCTTCTTCTTCTTCTTCTCCTCCTTATTGCTGTTTTTATTTTTCTTCTTCTACTTCTTCTTCTTCTTCATCTTCTTCTTCTCAATCTTTTTCTCCTTCATCTTCCCCTTCTTCTTATTCTTCTTCTTATTTTTCTTCTTCTTCTTCTTCTTCTTTTTCTACAACTACTTCTTTTTCGTCCTCTTCTTATTCTTCTTCTT
>JAIUJO010000713.1:80000-95000 GCA_023846275.1 Vanilla planifolia
TTCTTTTCCCTCTCCTTCTTCTTCTTCTTCTTCTTATTCTTCTTGTTGTTCTTCCTCTTCATCTTCTTCTTCTTCAACCTCTTTTTCTTCTTCTTCAACTTCTTTTTTTTCTTTTACTACTACTGCCTCTTCTTCTTGTTCTTCTTCTTCTTCTATTACTTCTTATTCTACTTATTCTTCCACATCTTCTTCATCATCATCATCTTCTTCTTTTTCTTCTTCTACTTCTCTTGCATCTACTTTTTCTTCTTCTTGTTCTTCTTCTTCCTTTTCTTCTTCTTCTTCAACTTCTTTTACTTCTTCTCTTTCTTCTTCTTCTCACTTCTTCTTTTTCTTCTTCTTCTTCTTCTTCTTCTTCTTCTTCTTATTCTTCTTCTTCTCTTTCTTCTTCTCCTTCTCCTTCTACATTTTCTTCTTCTTTTTCTTCTATTTCTATTTCTTCTTCTTCTTATTCTTGTTCTTCTTCTTCTTCACCTTCTTTTGCTTTGCTTTCTTCTTCTTCTCCTTCTGCTTCTCCGTCTACTATTTCTTCTTCTTTTCCAAATTCATCATCTTCTTCTACTTCTTCTTTTTCTTCTTCTTCTTCTAAATCACCTTGTTCTTCTTAATCTTCTTCAACTTTTTCTTCTTCTTCTTCTTCTTCCATTTCTTTGCCTTCTTCTTCTTCCTCTTCTTCTTCTTCTTCATCATCCTCTTCTTCTTTTTCTTCTTCTTCTGCTCCTCCATCTGATTCTTCTTCTTCTTCGTCTTCTTTTTCTTCTTATTCTTATTCTTATTCTTATTCTTTTTAAGCTTCTTCTTCTCCTCCTCCTCCTTCTTTCCTACTTCTTCTTCTTCTTCTCCTCCTCCTCCTCCTCCTCCTCCTCCTTCTTTCTCTTCTTCATGTTCTTTTTCTTCTTCTTCTTCTTCTTCTCCTTTTTCATTGTCTTCTTCTTCTTGTTGTTCTTCTTCTAATTATTTTTGCTTTTCTTCTTCTTCTTCTTCTTTTTCTTCTTCTTCTCCATTTTCTTCTTCTTCTTTTACTTTTACTTCTTTTTCTTCTTCTTCATGTTCTTATTCTTTTTCTTCTTCTTCTTCTTCTTCTTCTATTTCTTCTCCTCCTCCTTCTTTTTGAAATTCTTCTTCTTCTTCTTTTTCATCTTTCTCTTCTTTTTCTTTTTTTTCTTCTTTTTCTTAATCTTCTCCTTCTTCTTCTACTTTTTCTTCTTCTTCCTCATCTTCTTCTTCTTTTAAAACATCTTCTTTTTTTACTTTTTCATCATCAACATCTTCCTCTTCTTCTTCTTCTTCTCCTTCTTCTTCTTCTACTACTTCTTCTTCTCCAGCATCTTCTTCATCTTGTTCTTCTGCATCTTCTTCATCTTCTTCTTCTTATTCTTGTTCTTGTTGTTCTTCTTCTTCTACTTCTTTTTCTTCTTCTATTTCTTCTTTTTCTTTTTCTCTGCTTTCTTCTTCATTTCCTCCACTTCCTCCTCCTCCTCCTTCTTCTTCTTCTTCTTCTCCTCCTCCTCTAACTACTTTTTCTTCTTCTTCTTCTTCTTCTTCAACTTCTTCTTCTTCTTCTTCTTCTTCTTAACCGATTAGACAATCAGTATTGAAAGTTAAAGTAAGGCAAAGTTAAATTTATAAGTATTAAAAGTATTATGAAGATTCGGTATGGAGATGGCAAGGTTGGCCACTTTATGGGTAACAGGGACTTGGCATCCCATAAAGTCAGTAAGAGAAGTTTTGGTATCTAAAGGTAACCAAAATTGTTTAGGGATAAAGACTTGCTGAAGTAAACTTGCTTCGGCTCCAGTATCGAGTAAGGCATGGATAGTAACATCTTCAAATTTAGGAAGATGGATAGTTATAGGGAGATAAATATGTAATTGTGCTTTTTTCTTTAAATCCATTTAAGGAGGCGGAATGGATTTTTTACCATGCTTTTATTCTGCGAGATTAAGTGCTTCCATGGTGTCTTCGTCCAAATTGTCTTCTATATCTGAAAGATTTTCATTTTTGAAGAAATAATTTCTTTTTTCTTCTAAACCAATTTTTCCCAGTTTGATATTTTGAAGGAATCTTTTCATCTTTCTTTCTCTTATGTCTTGTTGTTCATCTTCTGGTGCTAAGGTATCTATTAAATAGACTGTCTTTCTGAAAGCTATTTTTTTAGCTAGATATTTGCTTCCAAAATCTATTTTTTGGAAGAAGTCTTTAGCTGCTTGTCTTCTAGTTTGTTCCTCGTTAAACAGGCTTTGTTGAAATGGTTCCAGTCTTGGAGTGTCTGACTCTTTTCCTAAAATCCATAATTGTATTGAGGAATATAAATTTATATATTCCCTTTCCTCCCAGAACAGAATGGAATGAAAATCAAAATTATGAAGAAAAACTTCACAAAATGAAGTTATGCGATATATGCATGTTAGATGAATTCGTAGCCACATATATCGGATACATTATCATCTAGAAAAAACGCCACAACAAGAATTCTGGAGAAAATTTTGAACAACAATTGTAACCCATTCTAGAAGATTTTAAATTTCTACTCATCTCCTTTTGGGCTGATGTATTTTCACAAGTTTTGAATTTTATCTTTGATTTCTTTTAACTGATCTACGGTTAGTTATGCCATTTGGATTAAAAAATTACTAGTTTTGAAGATTGGGAATATTCCACATATGATAGAATTATTAGCTATCAAATTAGCAGACTTTTGTTATACCAATCTTTTCTTACTGTTGCGGCAAATGTTTTGCCTTTTTCTGTCATGCTGCCCTGAATCCGTTTGTTTCTGAAGTATTTACTTCTTCAGAAGTAAGTGTATTCATATTGATTCGGAATTCCCGATATTTTTCGGAATTTTCAGGTTCTTCTATTATTGTTTCAGAAGTTATTATAGGAAAGTCTTCATATTTATGAATGACTAATGTTACAATTGCATCATTTGGTCGAATGAGATAATCTCAATCTTCCAAACTCCTTCTCCTCCTCCTTCTTCTTCTACTTCTTCTTGTTCTTGTTCTTATTCTTCTTCTTCTTCTTAGTTTTATTCTTCTTCATCTTCTTCATCATCATCATCATCATCTTCTTCTAATTCTTCTTCTCCTTCTTCTTCTTCTTTTCTTTCTCATTCCCCTTCTCCATCTCCTTCTTCTTCTTCTTCTTCTTCTTCTTCTTCTTCTTCTTCTTCCTGTTCCTCCTCTTCTTCTTCTTGTACAATTTCTTCTTCTACTACTACTACTTCTTCTTCTTTTTCTTCTCCTTCTCCTCATTCTTCTTCTTCTTCTTCTTCTCGATCTCGTTCTTCTTCTTCTTCTCCTCCTACTTCTTCTTCTTCTCCTTCTTCTCTTTCTTCTTTTTCATCATCTTCTTTTTTTTCTTCTTCACTTTCATCATCTTCTTCTTCTTCTTCTTCTTTGTCTTCTTCTACTTTTTCTTTTTCTTTTTCTTCTTCTTCTTCTTCCATCTTTTTCATCTTCTTCTTCTTTCATCTTTTTCATCTTCTTCTTCTTCGTCTTGTTATTATAATTATTATAATTATTATTATTGTTATTATTGTTCTTCCTCTTCTTCATCTTCTTGTTCTTCGTCTTCTTCTTGTTCATCATCATCATCTTCTTCATCCTCTTCTTCATTATCATCATCATCTTTTTCTTCTTCTTATTCTTATTCAACTTCTTCTTCTTCATCTTCTTCTTCTTCTTCTTCTTCTTTTTCTTCTTCAAACGGCAACGAAGTCATGTAACCTCTTCTTATGCAAATATGATTAATTATGGTAAACGCTCTGATTGTCGTACCTACCATAAAAATAAAAATAGACATTTAGAAGAAAGGAGAGATTCGTCTACATGGGGATTAACATTAAACATTGATCATATACCATATTAAAAAAAATAAAAAATTATTGTGTCGAATGGGCACAAAAAATAAAAGGAACCATATTTATGCTTCCTCCTGCTATGACAGTTGCAGAATATATACAATTTGCAACATCTTATTGGGAAGGCAATGCTTTATCTTGGTTAACAAATTTCGAAAAAAATAACACGCAAGAATGTCAAACTATTTTACAACAACCTACTAAACAATCAGCTATAGAACTATTGGTATCTTTACTAGTAGCTGATTTTGTTGGAACAGAATGGAATGAAAATCAAAATTATGAAGAAAAACTTCACAAAATGAAGTTATGCGATATATGTATGTTAGATGAATTCGTAGCCACATATATCGGATACATTTATTATCTAGAAAAAATGCCACAACAAGAATTCTGGATACAAGGTTTCTTTTCCAAAATTCCTTTTCCTTGGAATAACATAATTTCTGATAAATATAAAGAATTAATCACCTCACAAGGGATTATGAAACCCCATAATACTGGTATGCTCAGAAGAGCATGCGTAGAAGCTATGGAAAAAACTTGTGAAAATACATCAGCCCAAAAGGAGATGGGTAGAAATTTAAAATCTTCTAGAATGGGTTACAATTGTTGTTCAAAATTTTCTGAAGACTTAAATTATGTCTACGGATGTCCTCCAGTTTATGATTGGAGAATATATACGAAACCTTCTTTTAAACAAAAAAGAAAACACAAATATAAAATTACTAAAAGAAAATGGACACCGGAATTTAAATTAAATAGAAAATATCGAAAGAAAAAATTTGTTAAAAAATATAGTAAAAAAGGTAAAAAACATTGTAGATGTTTTAAATGCAACAAGGAAGGTCATTATGCAAATGAATGCCCAATAAATATTAAGAAAGTCTTTATCTCAAACTTAGATGAATATTCCATCAATATTGAAACTATAGATGAAATAACAGAAGACAGTTCCATTTATGAAATTACATCATGTTCAAACTCCACAGAGTCTGAATCAGATGATACAGACTCCATAGAGTCAAATTTTGAATACACTTCAAAACAACAAAAAAACGAGTTAGAAAAACTCAACATCAATATGATTACTATAAACAAAACATTGACACAAATAAAGGTTATTCCTTTATTACCATCTCTAAAACTTCCCAAAAAAGAAAAAATATCCTCACCAGGATATACAATCTACATGGAAAAAATGCTAAGACTTAAGTGTTATCGAACTACAGAAATAACATTAGATCTAATCATTTTAATACCTTTTGGCTATTATGGAATCATACATAATATTCCACATCATGCTAAAGAAAACATTTTTATCACCCATGGGATTATAGAACCCATGACTTACGAAGCCCCCAAAATTTTAATAAAAAATACTAGTTTGGAAGATTGGGATTATCTCATTCGACCAAATGATGCAATTGGAACATTAGTCATTCATAAATATGAAGACTTTCCCATAATAACTTCTGAAACAGCAATAGAAGAACCTGAAAATTCCGAAAAATATCGGGAATTTCGAATCAATATGAATACACTTACTTCTGAAGAAGTAAATACTTCAGAGTTACATGATAGTATAGAAGAACAATTTGAGATAACAGATGAAGATTTAGAAAAATTAAAAGAGGTAAGACCACATGGAAAAAAAATGAGATTTATAAAACCCCTTCATTTAAATCTCGTTTTCTCAATAAACATACTTACATTTTTGAATGAATGCAAGGAAACATAGAATTAAAAGGAGACGATGACTTAACGTCCATCAGTCTTCTTAATAAACACAAAATAGAAAAATTTAAAACCAAATATCCTAAAATGAAATACCTACACATAGGTATGATACAATTAAAAATTACTGCTCTATTCCGTAGTGGAATAGATACTCCAATAATGATCGTTTGTATGGACGAACGAATCATTAACAATCCTTTAAGTAGCATTATCGGAGGAGCCAAATGCAATCTTGCTAATCGCTTATTTGGACTCAATATTCATCCTGATTTTTGTATAAGTCTAGAAGACCAAAATATTGAAAAAACTTGTACTCTATCTATAAGCCTTAAAGGTATACAACTGTTACCTGGATCAAAAATCCTAGGAATTCAATGGGAACATTGTATGGCCTTAAATGATACATCTACATTTAGATCCATAACCCCAAATAATTTTGTAAAACCCTTAAACCTAAGGTGCAAATACCTATTGAATACTTTATTGCCTCTGGTAATACAATTTCAACAGTAATAAAAAATCCTATTAATCGAACAACTTCTTCTCTTAATCTCCCATGACATTATGAAGAAGGTGAATCCTCTGACTCACCTAGATCAAGTATTCATATTCCAACACAAGAACCATTAGAAGGTCGAACACTACGCCTTCTTGAAAGTAAAAAATCCATTCTGCCTCCTTAAATGGATTTAAAGAAAAAAGCACAATTTCATATTTATCTCCTTATAACTATCCATCTTCCTAAATTTGAAGATGTTACTATCCATGCCTTACTCGATACTGGAGCCGAAATTACTTCAGTAAGTCTTTATCCCTAAACAATTTTGGTTACCTTTAGATACCAAAACTTCTCTTACTGACTTTATGGGATGCCAAGTCCCTGTTACCCATAAAGTGGCCAACCTTGCCATCTCCATACCAGATCTTCATAATACTCTTAATACTTATAAATTTAACTTTGCCTTACTTCCTTTAACTTTCAATACTGATTGTCTAATCGGTTTAGATAATCTTCGCCATTTTTCTCCTTTCAACACCCACTTCTTTACTTTCGACGGTCATACCGTTCCTCGTATACATTTTCCTACCCATATTGCCCCTTATTACACTCCTACAACACAGCGTGGTGAATGTTCACAATTAGTTGATACAAATTCCATTTCTCATCCTATCTACACATATAATATTCTTACTTCAAACACATTTGAAGAAACTATTCATAAGCTATTAGAACCATTATACTCTGCTAATCCCTTAAAATGGTTCGATAAATCTCCTAGATATTGCTCTATTGACCTCTTAGAACAATACCAAAACACCAATATACGAGTTAATAGTATAATGGTAACACCTCTAGATAAACAAGAATTTAACAATCAAATACAAGAACTGCTAAATTTAAAATTACTACAAAAGAGTCATAGTCCTCACTCTTCTCCTGCTTTTATCGTAAAAAATCATGCTGAAATAAAAAGAGAAAAAGCTCGCCTGGTTATCAACTATCGCAAGCTAAATTCCTGTACAAAATTCGATGGATATTTTATACCAACTGCTGAGCACCTAATCAAACAAATCCAAGGTGCTAAATACTATAGCAAATTTGATGCCAAATCAGGATTTTAGCAAATCAAACTTGCAAACCAAACATCAATAGAGTTAACAGCCTTTAGCTATCCTCAAGGACATTTTGAATGGTTAGTTATGCCATTTGGATTAAAAAATGCACCTCAAATATTCCAGAAATGGATTAATTCTATTTTTGGACATTTACCTTATGTTGTTGCCTACATAGACGATATACTTGTTTTCTCTCAAACAGAGGAAGAACATAAAGATCATCTATTACATGTCATTAAGCTAATGCTAAATCATGGCATTATCTTAAGTCCAAAGAAAATCGAACTATTCAAAATAGAAATTGATTTTCTTGGAAAACAAATAAAAAATGGTCAAATACATTTACAAGACCATATATATGCAAAGGTTAAAGAATTTCCCGAAAACTTTACCAGCTTAAAATAATTGCAAAGTTTTTTAGGACTTCTAAATTTTGGAAGAAAATTTATACCCAATCTTTCTAACAAAGTCAAAGCCTTACAAAACAAATTAGCCCCTTGAACAGGCTAAGTACAAAAAAATAAATAGAGAACAACCTCGACGATGGAATACAGATAAAATACCTATTTCCTTAAGTCCTGAAGAACAAAAGGAAATTAAACAAATAAAAAATTTTGTTACAAAAAAACAAATTCTTCATTTTCCAAAAGAAGAAGACAATATCATTTTACAGACAGATGCCTCCGATTTCTTTTGGTTTGGCGTATTAATTACAAATACCCAAGATATAGTAGCATATGCTTCAGGAAAATTTACAAAAACCCAAAACAAATATTCCACATATGACAAAGAATTATTAGTTATCAAATTAGCCATTAAAAGTCTAAAAATATATCTTCTCCATAGAGAATTTACTATAGAAACGGACAACAAATCTGTTGCCCAATTTTTACAAAAAAAGATTATAAATAATTCAGAAGAAAACTTAAGACGCATACGTCTTGCTCTTTATTTAGAAATATTTAATTATACTGTTAAATATATTCCTGGTTTTTCTAATATACTTGCTGATCTTCTTAGCAAACTATGAACGAAGAAGAACTTTTATTTCTAAAAATAGTTCTAGAAAAAATGAAACGAACTGGAGAATTTACAGAGATAACCCAGAAAAAGGCCAAAGCCCAAACTGGGGAAGAAAGAGCTGAAACATCCACAGCTCAATCAAAGGCCCAACTGGCCGTAGAAATTCCATCAAAAGCTCAACCAGCAACCATGAACCAAAATCAAGTGGCTACTCCCCAAACCAAAAATTTGGTCAACAAACGGATTCAGGGCAGCATAACAGAAAAAGGCAAAACATTTGCCGCAACAGTAACAAAAGATTGGTATAACAAAAGTCTGCAACAAACAGATCCAGAAATGTTTGATAAACTTAATGGATGTTTCCGAGCTCTTCAAATAAGTGACTGGCGTGCAGCCAATTACTGGCTAACACAGCTAGAGAAGGGCTATATGCTTAACAAACAAATCTTGGGAGAAAAAAAGACTCAAGAAGAAGAATACAAGAAAAGCTTAGAAACCCTACTGACTAGATCAACGGTAACACAATCAACAGCTCTTCAAAACTAGAACAAGAGCTCTTTAATACCGAAGCTTTAGCAGACGTATTTTCTACAATTCAAATGGCAGACCTCATCCAATTTGGAATTAAAGATTTTCTGGGATTAGTTCAGCTTTTAAAAAAAAAAATGAAGACACATGAAAGTTAGAAGCTGAAGTTGTAGTACAAGAGATGCTAGAACTCTATCAAACAAACATTCTTGATGAAGAAAAGCTGCTTCAATTTTTTAAACAGCTAGAAGAAACAAACATCATGAGTCTATCTTTAAATCAAGAAATACTTTATCTCTCTTCAGAAAGCCCTCGAATCATAGCATGCTATGAAGAAATACCAAAATACAGACAACATCTCCGACGAGGAATCGTTCATAAAGTATTTCTCAATACCAAGCATCCAGAAGACTATACAAGTTATATTCCTGAATTATGCAGAAATTGTCTAGAATCATATTCAACCAAGTTCTCAACTACTTTCGTTTTTACCATCTGGACGATCTGGGAGGAAAGGGAATATATAAATTTATATTCCTAAATACAATTATGGATTTTAGGAAAAGAGTCAGACACTCCAAGACTGGAACCATTTCAACAAAGCCTGTTTAACGAGGAACAAACTAGAAGACAAGCAGCTAAAGACTTCTTCCAAAAAATAGATTTTGGAAGCAAATATCTAGCTAAAAAAATAGCTTTCGGAAAGACAGTCTATTTAATAGACACCTTAGCACCAGAAGATGAACAACAAGACATAAGAGAAAGAAAGATGAAAAGATTCCTTCAAAATATCAAACTGGGAAAAATTGGTTTAGAAGAAAAAAGAAATTATTTCTTCAAAAATGAAAATCTTTCAGATATAGAAGACAATTTGGACGAAGACACCATGGAAGCACTTAATCTCGCAGAATAAAAGCATGGCAGGCCCAGCAAAAATAAAGGAAAGACACCTGGAAAGACAAGTGCACTAGCTAAAGCAAAAAAGGCAAGCATCTGCAAAAGAAACACCACTACAAAAAGATGATTTGCCACCACTTCTCTAGCTTGCTTAACTCCTAAGCATCAACAACCTATAAATATGGCGCCTCAAGACTGAGGAAGATATAAGAAAAAACTACTCTTTGTTTCGAGTGTGCTGTAAGTTTAGTGTGTTCTCTTTTAGGTTTGTAAATTGGTATCAGAGCCAGAAGTGCTCTAAGTCTGTAAGTTTTAAACTTTATTATGTTTATATTTTCGTTTAGAATGAATAGCTAAACGTTCTACTTTGTACTTTAATAATCTCTTCGCTTGTATAATGGGTTAGTTTTATTGCTATACTTTTGGCTGTAGTCTTGTATTTTCTTTACGCTATGATGTAGGAAACGAACCATAGCTGTGCTCTTATTTTATGTAGCAATCTACTAGGGATAGTGGTCTTTGTAAGAATCCCTAACTTCCCCCAAAAAACCACGGGAACCTTATGGTTATGGAAGGGTAGATGTCATTGTAAAATAATGGGTCAAAATAGAAAATACAAAAACAAACTGAAAAAAGTAATGCAAGAAACAAAATCCATCATACAAACTTAGAAATTATTAGAACACAAAGACTTAAAAAATGAAAGAAATTTTAGTACCTAATGATACTTATACTTGTCAAGTATCCAAAACACAGGATTATGAACACATAATTCATTTACCTATCACAGTAGGACAAGATCCTGCCATAGCAGGAATTTTGAATTTTATCGTAGATCAGTTAAAAGAAATCAAAGATAAAATTCAAAAACTTGAAGAAATTAATAAAACAAATAATAATATACCTACAACATCTAAGTTCCATTACCTTGGAACAAAATTAACCAAACATTAATGGTTAAAATCAAATCTTCTGATAAGATTATGGATTTACAACAACAAGATAAATCAATTTATTCGAAGTTCTTAGAACTTCAAAAACAAGAATTAACTGGAGAAACCTCTAGTGAAAATCTTTATTCATATTATGAACAAAATCAACAATTAATCGACTTTTATAAATCTCAAATTAATCTTCTTCTTCGTCTTTTTCTTCTTCTTCTTCTTTTTCTTATTCTACTTCTTCTTTTTCTTATTCTAATTCTTCTTCTTCTTCTTCTTCTTCTTATTTTGCTTCTTATTCTTGTTCATCTTCTTCTTATTCTTGTTCTTCTTCTTCTCATTCTTCTTCTTCTTTTTCTTCATCTTCTTCGTCTTCTAGTTCTTGTTCTTCTCCTTGTTCTTCTTCTGCATCTTCTTCTACTCTTACTTCTTCTCCTTGTTCTTCTTCTTCGTCTTCCTTTCTTCTCGTTCCCCTTCTTCTTCCAAATCTCCTTCTTCTACCACTTACTTCTTTTTCTTCTTCTTCTTCTTTTTATTCTTCTTCTTCTCTTACTTCTTCTTCTTCTTCTTCTTCTTATTCTTCTTCTTCTCTCACTTCTCCTTCTTCTTCTTTTCCTTCTCCTTCTTCTTCTCCTCCTTCTTCTCCTTTATCTTCTTCTTCTTCATCATCTTATTCTTCTCCATCTTCTTCTTCAACTTCTTTTTATTCTTCTTCTTCTTTTTCTACTTCTTTTCCTTCTTCTACTACTTCTTATTCTTCTTCTTCCTTTTCCTCTTCTTCTTCTACTTCTTTTTTGTTTCCTTCTTCTACTTCCTCTTACTCCTTCTCCTTCTTCTTCTTATTCTTCTCGTTCTTCTTCTTCTTCTTCTCCTCCTTCTTCTCCTTCCCTTTCCTCTTTTTCTTCTTATTTTTCTTCTACCTCTACTTGTTCTTCTTATTCTCCTTCAACTTCTTCACCAACTTCTGCTTCTCTTTCTCCTTCTACTTCTTCTTCATGATCTTTTTCTTCCTTTTCTTGTTGTTGTTCTTCTTCTTAATCTTTTGCTCCTTCTTCTTCTACTTCTTCTTTTTCTTCTTCTTTTCCTCCTCCTCCTCCTGCTCCTTCTTCTACTCCTTCTCCTTCTCCTTCTCCTTCTTCTCCTTCTTCTTCTTCTTCATTTCCCTCTTCATCTCCCTCTTCTTCTTCTTCTTCTTCTTCATCTTCTTTTTCCTTTTCTTCTTCTTCTTCATCCTTTTCTTCATCTTGTTCTTGTTGTTCTTCTCCTTCTTATTCATCTTCTTGTTCTTCTTCTTCTTTGCCTTTATATTCTTCCACTTCTTCTCCTTCTTCTCCTGGTCCTCCTTTTGATTGTTCTTCTTCTGGTCCTTTTTCGTCTTCTCCTTCTTCATCTTGCCATTCTTTTCTTCTTCTTATTGTTCTTCTTATTCTTATTCTTCACCATAATCTTCTTCTTCTTATTCTTCTTCTTCATCTTCTTTTTTTTTTCTTCTTATTATTATTATTATTCTTCTTCTTCTTAATCTAGTTCTTCAACTCTTTTTTCTTTTTATTCCTCTTATTTTTCTTCGCCTTCTCCTTCTTCTTCTTCTCCTTCTTCTTCTTCTTCTTCTCCTTTGCCTTCTTCTTCTGCTTCTTTTAGTCCACCTCCTACTTCTTCGTCTTCTTCATCTTCCCCTTCTCCCACTTCTTCATGTTGTTTTCTTCTTCTTCTCCTTTTTCTTTGCCTTCTTCTTCTCCTTCCTCTTCTTCTTCTTCTTCTTGTTTTTCTTCTTCTTCTTCTTTTTCTTCTTCTCCTTCTTTTCTTCTTCCTCTTCTTCTTCTTCATCATCATCTTCATCTTGTTCATAATCATCATCTTCTTCATGTTCTTCTTCGTCAACATATTCTTCTTCTTCTTCTTGTTTTTTTTTCTACTTTTTCTTTGTCATCTTCTTCTTCTTCTCCTTATTATTCTTCTTCTTCTTCTCTCCTTCTTGTTCTTCTTCTCCATCTTCTTCTTCTCTTACTTCATCTACTTGTTGTTGTTCTTCTTCTTCCTTTCTTCTCCTTCCCCTTCTTCTTCTTCCAATTCTTCTTCTTCTACCTCTTCTTTTTCTTTTTCTTCTTCTTTTTCTTCTTCTTTTTCTTCTACTTCTTCTCCTACTCCTCCTTCTTCTTCTTTTCCTTCTTCTTCTTCTTCTCCTTCTTCTTCTCATTCTTCTTCTTCTTCATCATCACCTTATTCTTTTTCACCTTCTTCTTCTTTAACTTCTTTTTTTTCTTCTTCTTCTTTTGCCACTTTCTTCTTCTTCTTCAACTTCTTCTTCTTCTTATAAAACTACTACCTCTTCTTCTTTTTCCTCTTCTTCTTCTATTTCTTCTTCTTCTTCCTCTTCTTCTTCCTCTTCAACTACTTTGTCTTCTTCTTCTTCTTCTTCTACATCTTTTGCTTCTTCTACTTCTTCTTGTTCTTCTTCTTTCTTTTCCTCTTCTTCTTCTACATCATATTCCTTTCATTCTTCTACTTCCTGTTACTCTTCTTCTCCTTCTTTTTCTTCTTCTGCTTATTCTTCTTCTTCTTCTTCTTCTTCTTCTTCTCCTTCTTCTTCTCCTTCTTCTTTTCCTTCTTCATCATCGTCTTCTCCTTCTTCTTCTTCTTCTTCTTCTTCTTCTTCTTCTTCTTCTTCTTCCTCTCCTGCTTCTTCTTCTTCTTTGCCTTCATCTTCTACCACTTCTTCTTCTTCTTCTCCTACTCCTCCTCCTTTTGATTGTTCTTCTTCTTTTCCTTATTCTTCTTCTCCTTCTTCATCTTTCCCTTCTTTTCTTCTTCTTATTCTTTTTCTTCTTCTTATTCTTCTTCTTCTAATTATTATTATTCTTCTTCATCTTGTTCTTCTTCTTCTTATTCTACTTCTTATTCTTCTTTTTCTTCTTCTTCTTCTTAATTTAGTTCTTCAACTCCTTCTTCTTCTTCTTCTTTTTCTTCTTCTTATTCTTCTTCGCCATCTCCTTCTTCTTCTTCTTCTTCTTCTCCTTCTCCTTCTTTTAGTCAACCTCCTCCTCCTCCTCCTCCTCCTTCTTCTTCTTCTTCCTTTTCTTTCACTTCTCCAAGTTCTTTTCCTCTTCTTCTCCTTTTTCTATCTTCTTCTTCTTCTTCTTCTTCTTCTTCTTCTTCTTCTTCTTCTCCTTCTCCTTCTTCTTGTTCTCCTTCTTCTCCGTCTTCTTCTTCTTCTTCTTTTTCTTCTTCTCCTTCTTCTTCTTCTTCTTCTTCTCCTTCTCCTTCATCTTCTTCTTCTTCTTCTTCTCCTCCTCCTCCTTGTTCTTCTTCTTCTTCTTCTTCTTCTTCTTCTTCTTCTTCTTGTTCTCCTTCTTCTTCTTCTTCTTCTTCTTCTTCTTCTTCTCCTTCTTCTTCTTCTTCTTCTTCTTCTTCTCCTTCTTCTTCTTCTTCAAATTCTTCTCCTTCTTCTTCTTCTTCTTCTTCTTCTTCTTCATCTTCTTCTTCTACTTCTTCTTCTTCTCCTTCTTCTTCTTGTCCTCCTTCTCCTTCTACTTCTACTCAATATTCTCCATCTTCTTCCTCTTCTTCTCTTTTTCCTCCTTTTTTTTTTCATCTTCTTCTCCTACTTCTTCTTCTTCTTCCCCTTCTTCTTTTTTTTTTCTTCTTCTTCTACTACTACTATTACTACTTCCACTTCTTCTTCTTCTTATTCTACTACTACTCCTTCTTGTTATTCTTCATCATCTTCTTCTTCTTGTTCTTCTTCTTCTTCATCTTCTCCTTTTTTTTCTCTATCTTCTCCTTTTTCTTCTTCTTCTTATTCTTCTTCTTCTATTCCTTCTTCTACTTCTTCACCTTCTTCTTCTCCTTCTTATTCTTCTTCTTCTTCTTCATCTTTTTCTTCTTCTTCTTCTTCTCCTTCTTCTTCTTCTTCTTCATCTTCCCCTTCGTCTTCTTCTTCGTCTCACCCCCGTTTTTATTTCTTCTTCTCCTTCTTCTTCATCTTCTTCTTCTTCTGCTTTTTCTTCCTCTTCCTCTTCATCATTTTCTTCTTCTTCTTCTTCTTCTTCTTCTTCTTCTTCTTATTCTTCTTCTTCTTTTTCTTCTCCCTCTTCTTCGTCTTCTTGTCCATCTACGTCTTCTTGTTCTTCTTCTTCTCCTTCTCCTTCTTCTTCTTTTTCTTCTTCTTAATCTTTCTGTTCTTCTTCTTTTTCTTCTTCTTCATCTTTCTATTCTTCTTCTTTTTCTTCTTCTTCTTCCCCTTCTTGTTCTTCTCCTTCTTCTCCTTCTGCTCCTTCTTTTTCTTCTTCTCCTTCTCCTTCTTCTTCTTCTTCTTCTTCATGTTCTTCTTCTTCCCCTTCTTCTTCTTCTCCTTCTTCTTCTTCTTGTCCTCCTTCTTCTTCTTCTTCT
>JAIUJO010000713.1:100000-102017 GCA_023846275.1 Vanilla planifolia
TACTCCTTGTTATTCTTCTTCTTCTCTTCCTTCATCTTGTTCTTCTTCTACTCCTTTTTCATTTTTTCTTCCTCTCCTTCTTCTTCTTCTTCTTCTTATTATTCTTATTCTTCTTCTTATTATTCTTCTTCTTCTTCTTCTTCTTTGTCTTCTTTTTTCTTATTCCTTTTCTTCTTCTTCTTCTTCTTTTCCCTCTTCTTCTTCTTCTTCTTCTTTTTCTGCTCTTTCTTGTTCTTCTTCTTCATCTTCTCCTTCTTCTTCTTTTCTTTCTTCTTCTTGTTCTTGTTCTTCTTCTTCTTCTTCCTCTTCCTCTACTCCTTCTTTTTCTTCTTCTTCTACTACTACTACTACTACTACTGCTACTTGTTCTTCATCATTTTCTTCATCTACTTCTCCTTCTTCTTCTTATCTTTCTTATTTTTCATCTTGTTCTTGAACTTCTTTTTCTTATTCTTCTTCTTCTCATTCTCGTTCTACTTCTTCTTCTTCTCTCCTTCTTCTCCTTCCACTTCTTCTCCTCCTCCTTCTCGTCATCCTCCTCCTCTTCATCCACCTTCTTCTGTTACTTCTTCTTCTTCTTCTTCTTCTTCTTCTTCTTCTGCTTCTTCTTCTTCTTCATCATCATCATCTTCTTCTTCTTCTTCATGTTCCTCTTCTTCCTCTTCTTCGTCTTCTTCTTCTAATTCTTTGTCTACTTCTTCTTCTTCTTCTTCTTATTCTTTGTCGCCTTCTTCTACTTCTTGTTCTTGTTGTTCTTCTTCTTCTTCTTTTTCTTCTTCTTCTTCTTCTTCTTCTTCTTCTTCTTCTTCTTCTTCTTCTAGTTCTTGTCCTTCTTCTTCTTTTTCTTCTTAATCTTCTTATTCTTCTTCTTCTACTTCTTCTACCTTCTCCTTCTTCTTCTCCTTTTTATTCTTCTCCTACTCCTTTTGATTCTTCTTTTCTACATCTCCTTCTCCATCTTCTTCTTCTTCTTCTTCTTGACCTTCTTCGTCTTCTTCTTCATCTTCTTCTACTCCTCCAACTTCTTCGTCTTTTTCTTCTCCTTCTCCTCCTTATTCTTCTTTTACTTCTTGCCCTTCTTCTTCTCCTTGTTCTTATTCTTCTTCTTCTTCTTCTTATTCTTATATTTCTCCATCTTATTCTTCTTCTGCTTCTTCTTCTTCTCCTTCTTCTTCTAATTCTTATTCTTCTTCATCTTCTTTTTCTACTTCTTCTTCTACTTCTTCTTCTTCTTCATCTTCTTCTTCTTCTCCTCCTCCTCCTCCTCCTCCTCCTCCTCCTCCTTCTTCTTCTTCTTCTTCTTCTTCTTCTTCTACTACTACTACTACTTCTTCTTCTTCTATCTCTCCTTCTCCTTCCACTTCTTCTTCTCTTTTTTTTATTCTTGTTCTTCTCTTCATTTTCTTCTTATTCTTCTTCCCTTTCTTATTCATCTTCTTCTTCTCCTTCTCCTTCTTCTTCACCTTCTTCCCCTTCTTCTTTCTTTTATTCTTCTATAATTCTTCTTATTCTTCTTCTTCTTCTTCTTCTTCTTCTCCTCCTCCTCCTCCTCCTTTTACTTTCTTCTTTTTCTTCTTCTCTTCTTCTTCTTCTTCTTCTTCTTCTTCTACTAGTTCTTCCTCCTCTTCTCCTTCTTCTTTTTCTTCTTCTTCTTCTTCTTTTTCTTCTCTTTCTTCTCCTTCTCCTTGTCCTTTGTCTTCATTTTCTTCTTCTTCTTTTATTTCTTTATTTTCTTCTTCTTCTCCTCCTTGTTCTTCTTATTCTTCTCCTCCTTCCACTTCTTCTTCTCCTTCTCCTCCTTATTCTTCTTTTTCTACTTCTTCTTCTTCTTCTTCTTCTTCTTCTTCTTCTTCTTCTCCTTCTCCTCCTTCTTCTTCCTGTTCTTCTTCTTCTTCTATTTCTTCTTCTTCTTCTTCTTCTTCTTCATCTTGTTCTTGTAATTCTACTTCTTCCTGTGCTTCTTCTTCTTCTTCTTCTTTTTCTTCTTCTTCTACTACTTCTTCTCATTCTCCTTTTC
>JAIUJO010002497.1:7500-10000 GCA_023846275.1 Vanilla planifolia
GAAGAAGAAGAAGAAGAAGACAAAGAAGAAGAAGTAAAAGAAGATGACAAAAGAAGAAAAAGAAGTCAAAGAAGAGGATGATGAAGATGAAGTAGAAGAAGATGATGAAGAAGAAGAACAAGAAGCAGAAGAAAAAGAAGAAGAAAAAGAAGAAGAAAAGAAGAAGAAGATAAAGAATAAGATGATGAAGAAGACGAGGACGACGAGGAAGAAGAAGAAAAGAAGAAGAAGAAGAAGAAGAAGAAGAAGAAGAAATAGTAGAAGAAGAAAAACAAGAAGAAGAATAGAAGAAAAAGAAGACAAAGAAGAAGAAGAAGAAGGAAAAGGAGTAGTAGTAGTACTAGTAGAAGAAGAAGAAGAAGAAAAAGGCAAAGAAGAAGAAGAAGGAGAATAAGAAGTTCATGAAGAAGACGAGGAAGAAGAAGAAGATGAAGAATTAAATGATGATGATGATGATGAAATAACAGGACAAGAAGACAAAGACAAAGGATAAGGAGAAGTAGAAGAAGAGGAAGAACAAGAAGATGAAGTAGAAGAAGAAAGAAGAAGAAGAAGAATAAGACGATGAAGTCGAAGAGAAGGAGAAGGGGAAGCAGTAGGAGAAGAAGAAGTAGAAGACAAAGGAGAAGGAGGAGGAGGAGGAGGATTAGAAGAAGAAGAAGAAGATGTGGAAGAGGAAGAAGCTGAAGAAGAAGTTGAAGATGATGAAGAAGAAGAGGAGGAACAAGAAGAAGAAGAAGAAGAAGAAGAACAAGAAAGGAAGTAGAAGGTGAAGAAGAGGAAGACGAAGATGAAGAAGAAGAACAAGAAGAAGAAGAAGAAGAAGAAGAAGAAGAAGAATAAGAAGAAGAAGGTGTAGAAGAAAGGAAGAAGGAGAAGATACAGAAGAAAGAGAAGAAGAAAAAAAGAAAGAAGAAGAAAAAGGAAAAGAAAAGAAGAGGAAGAAGAAGATGTAGAAGAAGAAGAAAATGAAGAAGATGAAGAAGACAAAAAGAATAAGAAGAAGAAGAAAAAGAGGAAGAAGTGGAAGAATAAGAAGAAGAAGAAGAAGATGAAGAAGAAGATGAAGAAGAAGAGAAAGAATGAAGAAAAAAAAAGACAAAAAAGAAGAAGAACAAGAAGAAGAAGAATAATTAGAGGTGGAAGAAGAAGAACATGCAAAAGATCAAGAAGAAAAAATAGAGGGAGAAGGCAAAGAAGAAGAAGTAGTTGATGTTGAAGAAGAAAAAGGAGGAGGAGGAGAAGAAGAAGAAGAAGAAAAAAAGAAGAAGAATAAGAAGAAGAAGAAGAAAAGGAAGAAGCAAAAGAAGGAGAAGAAGGAGAGGAAGGAGTAGAACGAATAAAAGGAGAAGAAGGGGAGGAATAAGAAGAAGTAGAAGAAGAAGAAGAAGATGAAGAAGAAGAAGAAGAAGAAGATGGAGAAGATGAAGAAAATGAAGTATGTGATTAAAAAGAAGAAGAAGAAAAAGAAGAAGTTGATATTGAAGAAGAAAAAGAAGGAGGTGAAGAAGAAGAAGAAAAAGAAGGAGAAGAAAAAGAAGAAGATGAAGAAGAAAAAGAAGAAGAAGATGGAGAAGAAAAAGAAAATGAAGTAGGTGATTAGGAAGAAGAAGAAGAACAACAAAAAGTAGAAGAAGAAGAGGGAGAAGAGGCAAAAGAAAAAGGAGAAGAAGAAGAAGGAGAGAAAGAGTAGAAGTTGTAGAAGAAAGAAAAAGAAGTAGAATTAAAAGAAGAAGAAAATGAAGTAAAAGAAATGGGAAAAAGATGGAGAAGAAAAAAGAAGAAGAAGAAGAAGCAGATGCAAAAGAAGAAGTAGTAATAGTAGTAGTAGTAGAAGAAGAATAATAAGAAAACAAAGAAGAATAAGAAGTAGTAGAAGAAGAAGAAGTAGAAGAAGATGAAGAAGAATAAGAATAAGAATAATAACAATGAGTAGAAGAAGAAGAAGATGACGAAGAAAAAGAAAAAGAAGAAAGAGGAAGAAGAAGAAGCAGAAGTAGAATAAGAAGAAGAAAAAGAAGATTAAGATGAAGCAGAAGGGAAAGAAGAAGGCGAAGAACATTATAAAGAAGTGGAGGAAGAAGAATAAGAAAATGAAGAAGAAGAAGAAGAAGAAGAAGAAAACGAATAAGAAGTAGGCGAAGAAGATGAAGAAGATGTCAAAAAAGAAGAAAAACAAGAAGTAGTAGTAGAAGAAGAAGAATAAGAAGAAGCATAGGATGATGAAGAAGAAGAAGAATACAAAAGAAGAAAAAGAAGTCAAAGAAGAAGAAGAAGGAGAAGAAGAAGAAGAAGAAGGAGAAGAAGAAGAAGAAGAAGAAAAACATGAAGAAAAGAAGAAGTAGAAGAAGAAGAGGAAGAAGTAGAAGAAGTAGTAGTAGTAGTTGTAGTAAAAGACGAAAAAGATGATGATGAAGAAGAGTTGGAAGAATATGAAGTAGAGGAAGAACAGAAGAAGAAGAGGATGAAGAAGAAGTTGAAGAAAAAGAAGAAGAACAAG
>JAIUJO010002497.1:15000-22500 GCA_023846275.1 Vanilla planifolia
AAAGGACGAAATGAAGAAGAAGAAGAAGTAGAAGAAGAAGAAGAAGAAGAAGGAGAAAAAGGAGATGAAGAAGAAGAAGAGAAAGAAGAAGAAGAAGAAGATGACGAAGACGAAGTAGGAGTAGAAGAAGAAGTAGTAGTAATAGTAGAAGAAGAAGATGAAGAAGAAACAGAAGAGATGTTGAATAGGAAGACAAAGAAGAGGAAGGAGAAGATGATTATGAAGATGATGATCGAAAAGAAGAAAAGGAAAAAGAAGAAGATGATGACGAAGAAGAACCAGAAGTGATGAAGAAGTTTGTGACAAAGAAAGATAAGAAGAAGAAGAGGAGGAAGAAGAAAAACAAGAAGTAGATGAAGAAGAAGAGGAAGAAGAAGGAGAAAACGAAGAAGAAGAAGGTGAAGAATAAGATGTAGCAAAAGGAGAAGAAGAAGACGAAGAACAAGAAGAAGAAGATGAAGAAGAATACGAAGAAGAAGAAGAAGAAGAAAAAGAAGAAGAAGAAGAAGAAGAAGAAGAAGAAGAAGAAGGAGAAGAAGCAGTAGAAGGAGAAAAAGGACAAGGAGGACTTGAAGGAGTAGGTTGGAAAGAAGGATAGTAACAAGAACAAGAAGATAGAGAAGAAGAAGAAAAAGAAGAAGATGATTAAGAGGAAGAAGAAGATGAAGAAAAACAAATCTAAGAAGAAGAAGAAGAATAAGAGGAAGAAGACTAAGGAGAAGGAGAAGGAGAGGAGGAAGAAGAAGAAGAAGAAGAAGAAAAAGAAGAAGATGAAGAAGAAGAAGAAAAAGAAGAAGAAGAAGAAGAAGAAGAAGAAGAAGAAGAAGAAGAAGGTGAAGAGTAGAAGAAGGAGAAGAAGGAGAGGAAGGGCTTTAAGGAGCAGAAGGTGAAGAAGGAGAGGAACATGAGGAAGAAGAAGAAAGGTAGAGATGATAATCATGAAGAAGAAGAAGAAGAAGAAAAAGAAAAAGAGAAAGAAGAAGAAGAAGAAGAAGGAGAAGAAGAAGGAGAAGAAGAAGAAGAAGGAGAAGATGGAAAGCATGGACTAGAAGGAGTAGAAGGAAAAGAAAGAGGGGAACAAGAAGAAGAAGAAGAAGAAGTAGAAGAAGAAGATGAAGAAGAAGAAGAAGAAGAAGATGGAGAAGAAGAAGAAAACAAAGAAGATGATTAAGAAGATGAAGTAGAAGAACATGGAGTAGAAGAAGTAAAAGAAGATGAAGAAAAACAAATGGAAGTAGAAGAAGAAGAAGGAGAAGGAGAAGAAGCAAAAGAAGTGACAAAAGAAAAAGGAGAAGATGGAGAAGGAGTGGAAGAAGAAATAGAAGAAGAAGAAGAAGATGATGATGATGATGATCATGATGACGAAGAAGTAGAAGAAGAAAGAGAAGAAAAAGATGGAAATGAAAAAGAAAAAAAAAGTAGAAGAAGGAGGAGGAGAAGAAGAAGAAGCAGATACAGAAGAAGATGAAGAAGAGGAAGAAGAAAATGAAGAAGAAAATGAGGAAGAAGAAGGAAAAGAAGAAGAAGAGGAAGAAAACGATGAAGAAGAAGGAGAAGAAGAAAAGAAGAATATTAAGAAAAAGAAGAATTAGAAGAAGAAAAATAAGTGGTAGCAGTAGAAGATGAAGAAGAAGAAGAAGAAGAAGAATAAAAAGAAGAATAAGAAGAAGAATTTAAAGAAAAAGAAGATGAAGAAGAAGGTGGAGAAGAAGACGGAGGAGAAGAAGAAGGAGAAGAAGAAGAAAAAGAAGAAGAAGAAGAACAAGAACAGTAACAAGACGAAGAAGAAAAAGAAGACAAAGAAGAAGAAGAGGAAGAAGAAAAAGAAGAATATGAAGAACAAGAAGAAGAAGGTAAAGAAGAAGAAGAAGAAGAAGGCAAAGAAGAATAAGAAGAACAAGTTAAAGAAGAAGAAGAAGATTAAAAAGAAGAACATAAAGAATAGGAAGAAGAAGAAAAATAATAAGAAGAAGAATAACGAAGAAAAGGAGAAGAAAATGAAGCAGAGAAGAAGAAGAAGAAGGGGAAGAGAAAGGAGGAAGGGAAAAAGAATAAGAAGAAGAAGAAGAAGAAGAAGAAGAAGAAGAAGAAGAAGAAGAAGAAGATGGAGAAGAAGAAGATGGAGAACGAGAAGGAGGAGGATGAGAAGGAGAAGAAGAAGCAGAAGAAGATGAACACGATGAAGAAGAAGAAGAAAAAGAAGGATAAAATGAAAAAGAAGAAGAAGAAGTAAAAGAAGAAAAAGGAAAAGAAGATTAAGAAGAAGAAGAAGAAGAGAAGAAGATGATGTTGATGATGATGAAGAACAGGATGAAGAAGAAGAAGAAGAAGAAAATTAGGAATAAGAAGAAGAAGAAGATGAAAAACATAAAGAAGAAGAAGAAGAACAAGAAGAAGTAGAAGAAGAAGGAGGCGAAGGAGGAAAAGGAGGAGGAGGGGAAGAAGAAGACGAAGCACAAGATGAAGATGAAAAATAAGAAGAATATGAAAGAAGAAAAAGAAGTCAAAGAAGAAGTAGAAGAAGAAGAAGAAGAAGATGATGATGATGAAGAAGAAGAAGAAAAAAGAGAAGAAGAAGAAGAAGAAGAAAAAGAAGAAGAAGAAGGACAAGAAGAAGACGAAGAAGAAGTAGTAGTAGGAGTAGAAGTAGTAGTAGTAGTAGAAGAAGAAGGAGGAGGAGGAGGAGAAGAGGAAGAAGAAAAAGAAGATGAAGAACAAGAAATAACGAAAGTTGAAGAAGAAGAGGAAGATGAAGATGATGATGAAGAAGAAGAATACCAAGATGAAGAAGAATACAAAGAAGAAGAAGAAGAAGATGTGAAGAAGTTGAAGAAGAAGAAGAAGTAGAGGAAGACAATGAAGAAGAAGAAGAAGAAGTGGAAAAAGAGAAGATGAAGAAAATGAAGTAGTAGTAGAAGAAGAAGAAGAAGAAGAAAGAGGAGGAGAAGAAGAACAAGAAATTGGAAAAGGAGAAGGAGAAGAAGAAGCAGAAGATGAAGAAGAAGAAGAAGAAGGAGAAGAAGAAGAAAAAGAAAAATTAGAAAAAGAAGAAGAAGATGAAGAAGAGGATGAATAAGAAGAAGAAAAAGAAGAAAAAGAAGGAAAGGAAGATTAATAAGAAGAAGAAGAAGAAGAAAAGGGGAAAGAAGAAGACAAAGAAGTAGAAGAAGAAGAACAAGATGATGATGAAGAGGAAGAAGAACTTGATGAAAAAAGAGGGAGAAGATGAAGAAGAAGAAGAAGATGAAGAAGAAGAAGAGAAAGAAGAAGAAGAAGAAGAAGAAGAAGGGACGAAGAAGAAGTATAAGAACAGAAAGTAGAAGAAGAAGAGATGAAGAAGTACCAGAAGAGATGCAGAATAGAAAGACAAATTAGAGGAAGAAGAAGATGTGGTGGAAGAAGAAAAGGAAGATGATGCTCAAGAAGAAGAAGATGACGATGATGAAGAAGAACAAGAAGAGATGAAGATGTGTGTGACAACAAGTGGAAGAAGAAGAATATGAAGAAAAAGAAGTATAAAAAGAAAAACAAAAAGATGACGAAGAAGAAGAAGAAGAAAAAGTTGAAGAAGAAGAAGAAGAACAAAAAGAAGAAGAAGACAAAGAAGAAGAAGAAGAAAAAGAAGTGAAGAAGAAGAAAAAGAAGTGAAGAAGAAGAAGTCGAAGAAGGAGAAGAAGAAGAAGAAGAAGAAGATGGAGAAGAAGAAGGAGAAGAAGAAGAAGAATAAGAAGAAGAGGATGAAGAAGGACAGGAAGCAAAAGAAGAAGTAGTAATACTAGAAGAAGAGGAAGAAGATGGAGACAAAGAAGAAGTGGAATAAGAAGAAGAAGAAGAAGAATATAAAGAAGAAGAAGAAGAGGGAGAAGAAGAAGAAGAAGATAAAGATAGAAGAAGAAAAAGGAGAAGAAGAATAAAAGAAGAAGGCAAAGAAGAATTGGAGGAAGAAGAAGAAGAAGAAGAAGATGAAGAAGAAGAAGAAGAAGAAGAGGAAGAGGAAAAAGAAGTAGAAGCAGAATAATAAGATGAAGAAGAAGAAGACGATGGACATGAAAGAAAAGAAAGAGAAGATGGAGGAGAAGGAGAAGAAGAAGAACAATAAGAAGAATAAGAAGAATAAGAAGGCAAAGAAAAAGAAGACAAAGATGAAGAAGTAGAAAAAGAAGAAGAAGAAGAAGAAGACAAAAAAGAACAACAGAAGAAGAAGAAGAAGAGAAGAAGAAGACAAAAAAGTAGAGGATGAAAAAGAAGAAGAAGAAGAAGAAGACGAAGAAGAAGGAGAAGTAGAAGAAGAAGAAGTGGAAGAGGGAGAAGAAGGAGAAGAAGAAGAAAGTTAAGAAGTCAAAGTAGAAGTAGAATAAGAAGAAGAAGAAAAGAAAGGAAATAGAATTAGAACACCAAAAAGAAGTAGAAGAAGGTAAAGAAGAAAAGAAGAATAAGAAGAAGAAGAAGGAGAAGTAAAAGAAGAACAAGATGATGATGAAGAAGAAGAAGAAGAAGCAAAAGAAGAAGAAGAAGAAGATGGAGAAGAAGAAAAAGAAGAAGAAGAAAGAGAAGAAGAATAAGAAAAAGAAGAAGGAGAAGAAGAAGAAGAAGAAGAAGATTTAGAAAAAGAAGAAGTTGAAGAAGATGGAGAAGAAAATGAAGAAGAAAAAGAAGATGAAGAAGAAGAAGAAGAAGATGAAGATGATGAAGAAGATGATTTAGAAGAAGAAGATGGAGAAGAAAAAGAGGATGAAGATGAAGAAGAAGAAGAGGAAGAAGAAAAAGTTGATGATGAGGAAGAAGAAGAAGAGGAAGAAATAAAAGAAGAACGTGGAAAAGAAGAAGAAATAGACGAAGAAGTGGAAGATGAAAAAGAAGAAAAAAATGAAGAAGAAGAAGGAGAAGAAAAGAAAATGATGAAGAAGGCAAAATAGAAGAAGAAGAACAAGAGGAAGAAGAAGAACAAGAGAAGAAGAAGAGAAGAAGAAAAAGAAGAATATGAATAATAATAATAATGATAGTAATAATAGTAATAATAATAATAAGAGGAAAAAGAAGAAGAAGAAGAAGAAGAAGAAGAAATAAGAAGAATAAGAAGAAGAGGAAGAAGAAGAAGAAGAAGAAGAAGATGGAGAAGAAGAAGAAGGCGACGAAGAAGAAGAAGAAGAAGAAGAAGAAGATGAAGAAGAAGATGATGAAGAAGATGGAGAAGAAGATGAACACGAAGAAGAATTTGAAAAAGTGGAAGAAGAAGGTGAAGAAGACAAAGAAGAAGAAGAAGAAGAAGAAGAAGAAGAAGAAGAAGACTAAGAAGAGGATGAACTAAAAGTGGATGATGAGGAAAATGAAAAAAAGACGAATGAGAAGAAGAATAAGAAAAAGATAAAGAAGAAGAGGATGATGGTGAAGAAGAAGAAAAAGAAGAAGAAGAAGAAGAAGAAGAAGAAGAAGAAGACTAAGAAGAAGAAGAAGAAGAATAAGAATAAGAAGAAGAAGAAGAAGAAGAAGAAGATGATGATGATGCTTGGTAATGAAGAAGGAGATGAAGAAGTAGTAGTAGAAGAAGAAGGAGAAAGAGAAGAAGGAGAAGGAGGAGGAGGAGGAGGAGTAGGAGAAGATGAAGAGGAAGAAGAAGAAGAAGAAGAAAAGAAGAAAAAGAAGAAGGAAAAGAAGAAGAAGAAGAATAATAAGAAAGGAAAGAGAAGAAGTGTATGAAGAAGAAAACAAAGAAGTAGAAGAGGAAGAAGGAGAAGAAGATGGAGAACTTGGAGAAGAAGTAGAAGAAGAAAGAGAAGAAGAAGAAGAAGTAGAAGAGGAAGAAGAAGAAAATGAAGACAAAGAAGAGGAAGATGAAGAAGAGGTAAGTTAAGAAAAAGTAGAAAAAGAAAAAGAAAAAGAACTAGAAGAAGAAGAAGAAGTTGAAGAAGAAGAAAAAGAAGAGAAGAAGATGATGACAAAGTAGAAGAAAAAGAAGAAGAAGAAGAAGAAGAATAAGATGATAAAGAAGAAGGAGAAGAAGTAGAATGAGAAGAAGAAGAAGAAGAAGAAGAAAAAGAATTCAAAGGTGAAGAAGAACAAGTCAAGGAAGAATAAGAAGAAGTTGAAGAAGAAGAAGAAGAAGAAGACGAAGAAGAAGAAGAAGAAGAAGTAGAAAAGAAGAAGAAAAAGAAGAAAAAATGAAGAAAAACTAGAAGAAGAAGAAGAAGAAGAAGAGAAAAAGTTGGGGAAGAAGACCAAGAAGAAGACTAAGAAGAAGAAAATGAAGAAAACAAGAAGAAAGAAGAGAAGAAGAAGTAGAAGATGAAGATGATGATGATGAAAATGAAGCAGAAGGTGAAGAAGAAGAAAAAGAAGTAGAAGTAGAAGAAAAAGAAGAAGATGAAGAAGATGAGGATGAGGAGGAAAAAGAGGAGGATGAAGAAGAGGAAGACGAAGAAGAAGAAGAAGTAGGATAATAAGAAGAAGATGGAGAAGAAGAAGAAGAAGAGGAAGAATAAGTAGTAGTAGAAGAAGAAGAAGAAGAAAAAGAATTAGAAGAATAAAATGATGAAGAAGACCAAGAAGAAGAAGGCAAAGAAGAAAAGGAAGAAGACATAAAAGAAGAAGAAGCAGGAGAAGAAGAAGTTGGAGAAGAAGAAGAAGATGTTGATGATATTTATGATGAAGGAAGAAGATGTAGAAGAAGCAGATGACGAAGAAGGAGTAGAAGAAGAAGATAAAGTAGAAGTGGAACAAGAGGAAGACAAAGGAAAAGAAGCAAGAAGTAGAAGAAGAATAAGAAGAAGAAGAAGAAGAGGAGGAAGAAGAAGAAGAAGAAGAAGACAAAGGTGAGGAATAAGAAGAAGAAGAAGAAGAAAAATTTGAAGAAGAAAAAGAAGTAAAAGATGAAGTGAAAGAAGAAGGAGAATAGGAAGATGAAGAAGAAGCAAAACATGTAGAAGAAGAAGAAGAAGAAAAGGAAGAAGAAGAAGAAGAAGAAGACGAAGAAAGGAAGAAGAAGTAGAGAAAGAAGAAGAAGAAGAAGAAGAAAAAGAAGAGGGAGAACAGGAATGAGAAGAAAGAGAAGAAGGAGAAGAAGTAGAAGAAGGAGGAGAAAAAGAAGAAGAAGAAGAAGAAAATAATAAAAAGAAGAAGAAGAATTTGAAGAAGTAGAATAAAAAGGAGAACAATTAGTAGCAGAAGAAGAAGGAGATGAAGGAGTAGAAAAAAAGAACAACAAAAACAAGGAGAACAAGAAGTACAAAACCAAGAAAAAGAAGAGTAAGAAGAATAAGAAGTAGTAGTAAGAAGATTAAGAAGAAGAAGTAGAAGTAAAAGAAGAAGAAAAAAAGAAGGAGAAGAAGAACAACAACTAGAAGAAGAAGTTGAAAGAGAAGAAGAAGAAGAAGAAGTCAAAGAAGAAGAAGAAGAATAAGTAGAAGAAAATGAAGAAGATGAAGAAAAAGAATAAGAAGAAGAAGAAGAAGAAGAAGAAGAGGAAGAAGAAGAAGAAGCAGATGATCATGATGTTGAAAAAGA
>JAIUJO010002497.1:30000-50000 GCA_023846275.1 Vanilla planifolia
GAAGAATAAGAAGAAGAGGAAGAGGAGGAAAAAGAAGAGGTAGAAGATGAGGATGAAGAAGAAGAAGAACAACAAGAAGATGAAGGAAAAGAAGGGAAGCAGAAGATGAAGAAGAAGAAGAGGAAGAAGAAAAAGGTGAAGGTGAAGAAGAAGAAGAAGTAATGAAGACGAAGAAAAAGAAGATGAAGAACAAAAAAAAGTACAGGAATAAGAAGAAGACAAAAAAGAAGGAGAAGAGCAATGAATGAAGAAGAAGGAGAAGGAGAAGAAGAAGAAGAAGAAGGAGAAGAAGAAGAAGAAGAAGGAGAAGAAAGAAGTGTTGTACCCTTTGATGTGATAATTACAAAACCAAGCTATTTATTATTGAAGGCTTGTTTTATTTAAGTAAAATTGTTAATAATTAATTAAATCAAGCCATGTATTTTAGATGTCTAAAATAATGGTCTCTAAGGGCTTTGAGGTCATGACATACTTCAAGGAATTTTTGAGACATGCGCAAGATTTTTTATAATTAAATTTCTTTTTATTTCTCTTGAATTTGATATGTCAAAACCTTGAGATTATGAGGCACACTAGTAGTATTAACATTTAAAAATATTATAAAATTATTTAATGATGAATTTTCATTTTTGGGCCAAGTATATTTGACAAAATGTATAGACATGGGTATTTGATTTTTTAATATTATTATGGAATCGTTTTTTACAAATTTCTTTTCATAGCCACTTAATTAACTTATAATACTATAAGAATATAAAATTATTTTTATTCACTTATATTCAAATTTGTGGCTAAAAAATTCGTCAAAAATACCCTAAAACTGCAAAAGTCTCGGGAAAAAGCACTGTAGCATGGGCGGGTCGACCCGGCGTCAAAACAGCCCGTCCAGGCCTTTTAGGAATAAAAAAAAAAGAGAGAAAAATAAAAACTTGGTTAACCCGAAAGGGGCGAGCAAAGCCCGCCCAAAGACCGCCGAGAGCAGCTCGGCTGGCGCTGGTCAACGGTCAACGGAACAGTGCCTGGCTAAGCCAAGCCTGCCGAGAGGAGCTCGGCTAAGTCTAACTTTAGCGCTGGTCAATGGTCAAAGAACAGTGCATGGCTAAGTCAACCTGAACCGGGTGATGAAATCCCGGCCAAGGAAGGGGGGAGCCGGCCCCAAAGTGGCTCGCAGGTTAATAGGCGCGAATCTATTATAAAGCAGTGTGCCAAGTTTCATTCTGCAGTGTGGGACTAAAAATCCCACCTTATAACTTCGGCAGGATCCAAAGGCGCAGATCAAGCCCGCCCAGATCCAACGGGCGAGAGTAATTTCGAACGGCTGTTTAATCAGCGCCGTTCGTTCAGCGCGTGGGATCCAATGGTTCAGATCAAGCGCGCCCAGATCCAACGGGCGAGAGTAATTTCGAACGGCTGTTTAATCAGCGCCGTTCGTTCAGCGCGTGGGATCCAATGGTTCAGATCAAGTCCGCCCGGATCAGACGGTCTAGAGATGATCAAGCCGTGAAGTCCATCCAGCCGTCCATTCTTGAAGTGGGATCGGACGGCAGCTGCTCTTCTTCTTCCTTTTCGGGCTTCCGGCAACGGCTATTTTCTGGTTTCTTTTTTCTTAGCCGTTTGGAACTGCTTTTTGGTGGACTATATATATAGGACACTTTACAAATTATGGGTTGATGAATCCACTTGCAAACTTCTTCAAAAACTAAGGAAAAAGGCCAAAACCGAGAGCAACAATTGGCATACTCGTGGGAGCTACGAGCTCAACTTTCTTCTCCAATTTCGACAGCTTTCTTCCACATTTCATTGCATCATTCTGTAACATTTTGTTCGAATTTTTGGTGTCTCGTTGGAGCACCGGTTGTACTTGGTTTACCCCTACCGGCTTCGGCAAAAGGGAGTGGTTAGTGGAAGCCTGATCGAGTTGATCGGGGGTGGATGTAGGCACGGGTTTGGCCGAACCACCTAAAAATCTTTGTCTTCTCTTTGCTTGTCTTATTATTGCATTTTTCGTTTTCACAATTTATTTACAAACGTTTTTTTTTTATTGAAAGAATTTTTCTTAATCTAAATTTTAGTGAAAAACACAATTCACCCCTCCCCTCTTGTGCGTTGTTCTTACACGATTTACATCAAGTGGTATCAGAGAGAGGTTTTGTCAAAAGGAAGAAATTTCTAAGACAAGATCCTTATGGCTCTTCCATGTGTTGAGAACAATGCTATCTTGTCTGAGGGAGCATCGTCACACCGTCCACCCTTGTTCAAGGGTGAATTTTATCTTTATTGGAAAAATAGGATGCGTTTATTTTTAGAATCCGTTGATTTAGAAATTTGGGACATTGTTGAGAATTTATTTGATTTTCCAATTAAAATGGTCAATGGCGAAAAAGTGAGAAAATCACTTGGTGAACTCACTCCCGAGGAGAAACATAAAGTCCAACTTAACTCTCGGGCCATGAACATTTTGAGTTGTGGGTTAGGTGCTTCGGAATATAACCGGATTATGAATTTGAAAACAGCACATGAGATTTGGTCAAAATTAGAAGTTACCTATGAAGGAACTTCTCAAGTTAAAGAGACCAAAATCAATATGCTTGTTCATGAATATGAGTTATTTCGCATGAATTCTGATGAGACCATTAAGTCTATGTTTACTAGATTTACAAATATTGTTAATGGTCTATCTAACCTTGGTAAGGAGTTTTCTACTGGTGAACAGGTGAGGAAGATTCTACGAGTCCTTCCTCAACAATATGATCCACTTGTGACAGCCTTGAAAGCAGCAAAGAATATTTCAGTTATGTCACTAGATGAACTATTGGGTGAGCTGTTAACAAATGAAATTGAGCTTGCAAGAAGAAAGAATGAAGAGCATGCGGTAGAAAAAGAAAAGAAAAAGAAGAAGGAAGAGACAATTGCTTTTGTAGCCGATTCCTCCACAGATTCAGATGTATCAATCTCAAGTGAGGTAGCACTTATTTCTAAAGGCTTATCTCGTTTATATAACAAAAGAAATACAGGAAAAAGATTTGAGAAGAATAAAAGGCAAAAGGGCAAAGTTGTTTCCCATGAAGAAACAATTTGTTATGAATGCAAATTGCCTGGGCATACTAGGCCAAATTGCCCTCACTACAAAGAGATAGTAGAAAAATATCAAAACCAGAAGAAAAAGAAGAAGGCTATGAAGATCTCATGGGATGATTCAGATAGCTCCTCTTCTGGTAATGAAGACAAGAAGGAGAGCTTGATTTGTCTTATGGCAAAGGACAACATTCAAGAAGCAATATCAGATGATGAGGTATGTTCCTATTCCTCCTCTTCTTCATCTTCTTGTATGGAAACTTATGAAGAGCAATACATAGCCATTTGTACCAAATATAAAAAATTAGCATCTAAGTATCTTAAATTAAAAGAAGAGCATGAAAATTATTTAGGTTTGTGTGAACATTTGAATGAAGTGAATGCCAATTATTTGCTAGAAATTAAGAAAGAAAGAGATGAGAAGGCTTCTTTTATTGTCAAAAATACATGCTTAGTTAGGGAATTAAATAATTTGAAAAGTTTGCATGCTCATTGTAGGATTTCTTTTCAAAAAATAAATTATGCAAGAACCACTACCTCCTCTTATGCACAAAATGCTATTTGTAATTATTGCATGAAGTTTGGACATATTTCTTCTTATTGTAAATTTAGAAATTCTATAAATAACAAATCTTCTAGTTTTGTTTGGGTTAGAAAGAGTAGCTTACATAATGATCAAATTAAGACAAGTGGACCCAAAAGGGTTTGGGTCCCTAAATGTAACGTTTAATTGTGTGGTGTAGGCATGCTTTCCTTCAAGGACCGGGGAAGGCATGTGGTACTTGGATAGTGGATGCTCAAGACACATGACTGGAGATGCATCTTTATTCATCCACTTGAAGAGCTATGATGGTGGTGAAGTTACTCTTGGTGACAACTCCAAGAAGAAAGTGATTGGAATTGGAACTGTGGGCAACTCACATACATCCATAAGAAAGGTCCTTCTTGTACAAGATTTAAGGTACAATCTTCTTAGTATTAGCCAATTATGTGATTCGAATTTTACAGTTTTATTTAATAAACATGAATGCATCATTAGCAAGGATAATCTTCCTCTTGTTATAGGATGTAGAAAAGATAACACTTATGTTTTATTTTTACACATGGTCAAGAATAGTGGACTTGAGTGTCTTACTTCACAAGACAGTAATTCTACTTTATGGCATAGAAGATTTTGTCACTTAGGAAAGTCATCTTTTAAAAAAATCATGAAGTTTGATGTGGTTAGAGGTCTACCAAATCTTAGTCAGTTAAGTGATCATTTATGTGGCCCATGCCAATTAGGAAAACAAACAAAGGAAAGTTTTAAGCCTCTTAAGGACATCACTACTTGTAAACCTTTAGAACTTGTTCACTTAGACTTATTTGGTCCTATTCATCCAGAAAGTCTAGGTGGAAGCAAGTATGGGTTAGTAATTGTAGATGATTTTACTAGATTTACTTGGGTTCTTTTTGTTAGAAAGAAGAGTGAAGTATTTGAAAAATTCGTAAGTCTTATTACAAGAATTGAAAAAGAACATGAAGTTAGGTTAATATCAATTAGGAGTGATAATGGAGGAGAATTTAAGAATGAATTATTTGATGAATATTGTGTTAAAAATGGAGTGTTTCATACTTTTTCTTCACCTAGGACTCCTCAACAAAATGGCGTAGTTGAGAGAAAGAATAGGACCTTGCTTGATGCCGCAAGGTGCATGATAAATGAGTATAGAGTTCCCAAATATTTTTGGGCTGAAGCAGTTAACACTGCCTGTTATGTATTTAATCGAGTCATATGTAGACCTTTGTTAGAAATTTCTCCTTTTGAGTTGATTTATGGCAAGAAGCCCAAGGTAGCTCATTTTCATGTGTTTGGATGTAAATGTTTCATTTTAAATAATGGAAAAAGAGACCTTGATAAGTTTGATGCCAAGTCTGATGAAGGGATTTTTCTAGGATATTCACTTTCTAGTAGAGCGTTTAGAGTATACAACAAGAAAACACTAGTTGTTGAAGAGACAATTCATGTTAAGTTTGATGAATCTCTTAGTGAGGCATCTCATAGTCATCATCAAACGGATCTACTTGATGAATTTGAGGACTTATGTCTTGAAGAAGATAAATTGGATGATATAGCTAAGGTTGAAGAACCAATAAAAGATGATAGTGAGATTGAGAAGCAATTGAGATATTCTAAGGATCATCCTAGTGAATTGATTATTGGAGACTTAAAAGAGAATATTAGAACTAGAAGTTCATTTAATCATGCAGCATTCGTGTCAAATGTTGAACCAAGTTCTGTAGAAAATGCATTTGAAGATGAGTCTTGGACTGCTGCAATGAATGATGAGTTAGTACAATTTGAGAGAAATCAAGTATGGGATCTTGTACCAAGACCAAATGACAAAACAATCATTGGTACAAAATGGGTTTTCAAAAACAAGGTAGATGAGAATGGTGAAGTTATTAGAAATAAAGCTAGGTTAGTAGCAAAAGGCTATTGTCAGATAGAAGGAGTAGATGTGGATGAGACATTTGCTCCTGTGGCAAGACTTGAAGCTATTAGACTTTTACTTGCCTATGCATGTCATAAAGGGTTTAAATTATACCAAATGGATGTTAAGAGTGCATTTTTGAATGGATATATAAATGAAGAGGTTTATGTTGAGCAACCTCCTGGATTTGAGATACATGATAAGTTAGATCATGTATACAAACTTAAGAAAGCTCTTTATGGATTGAAACAAGCTCCAAGAGCATGGTATGAAAGATTGTGTATTTTTCTTACTTCAAATGGATTTCATAGGGGTAAGATAGATAATACCTTATTTGTACAGAATTCAACTGAAGGTCAACTAGTATGTCAAGTGTATGTAGATGATATAATATTTGGAGCTTCTAATGTAGAGATGTGCATGAAATTTGTAGATTTAATGAAGAATGAGTTTGAAATGAGTATGATGGGAGAATTAACCTTCTTCCTTGGACTTCAAGTAAAGCAAACGAGTGAAGGAATTTTTATTTCTCAAACCAAATACTTGATTGGTTTGCTTAAGAAATTTGGTTTTGAAAGCATGAAGTCAAGAAAAACTCCTATTAGCACAAGTACTATCATAAGTAAAGATGAAACTGGGAAGTCCATTGACACTAAACTATTTAGAGGAATGATTGGATCATTACTATATCTTACAGCGAGTAGACCTGATATTGTGTTTAGTGTAGGTTTATGTGCAAGATTTCAAGCAAATCCTAAGGAATCACACCTACAAGCAATCAAGCATATCTTTAAGTATCTTATAGGTACTAAGACTCTAGGCTTATGGTACCCTAGATGTGAGTCTGGATTTGATTTAATTGCCTACACAGATGCTGACTTTGCTGGCAGCAAGACTGAAAGGAAGAGTACCTCTGGCATGTGTCAATTGATTGGTGGTTCACTAATTTCTTGGGCCAGTAGAAAACAAAATTGTGTGGCATTATCAACAACAGAGGCAGAGTACATTGCTGCAGGTAGTTGTGTTGCTCAAGTACTATGGCTTAAACAACAACTTTTAGATTACGGCTTAGAATTTAGTCAGATTCCAATTTTCTGTGACAATTCAAGTGCAATTTGTCTATCAAAGGATCCGGTTCAACATTCAAGAACCAAACATATAGAGCTTAGATATCATTTTATTAGAGAGCATGTGCAGAAGAAAGAAATTCAACTGTCATTTGTCCCATCTTCCGCTCAAATGGCTGATATTTTTACCAAACCATTGCCTACGGATGTGTTTCATAGACTTCGTTTGAGTTTAGGTGTCATTAACCCCTTTGAGTGATTACAAAAAGGGGGAGAGAGGTATCAGTGATGTGCTAGGATTCAGGGGGAGTATAGGCTAGGATTCAGGGGGAGCTATATTGTAATCTATGATTGTTATTTATTGTTACTTTAATGCTTCGTCTTTTTATTTGTTTTTGAGCTTTGGTTTTGTAATCATCAAGGGGGAGATTGTTGTACCCTTTGATGTGATAATTACAAAACCAAGCTATTTATTATTGAAGGCTTGTTTTATTTAAGTAAAATTGTTAATAATTAATTAAATCAAGCCATGTATTTTAGATGTCTAAAATAATGGTCTCTAAGGGCCTTGAGGTCATGACATACTTCAAGGAATTTTTGAGACATGCGCAAGATTTTTTATAATTAAATTTCTTTTTATTTCTCTTGAATTTGATATGTCAAAACCTTGAGATTATGAGGCATACTAGTAGTATTAACATTTAAAAATATTATAAAATTATTTAATGATGAATTTTCATTTTTGGGCCAAGTATATTTGACAAAATGTATAGACATGGGTATTTGATTTTTTAATATTATTATGGAATCGTTTTTTACAAATTTCTTTTCATAGCCACTTAATTAACTTATAATACTATAAGAATATAAAATTATTTTTATTCACTTATATTCAAATTTGTGGCTAAAAAATTCGTCAAAAATACCCTAAAACTGCAAAAGTCTCGGGAAAAAGCACTGTAGCATGGGCGGGTCGACCCGGCGTCAAAACAGCCCGTCCAGGCCTTTTAGGAATAAAAAAAAAAGAGAGAAAAATAAAAACTTGGTTAACCCGAAAGGGGCGAGCAAAGCCCGCCCAAAGACCGCCGAGAGCAGCTCGGCTGGCGCTGGTCAACGGTCAACGGAACAGTGCCTGGCTAAGCCAAGCCTGCCGAGAGGAGCTCGGCTAAGTCTAACTTTAGCGCTGGTCAATGGTCAAAGAACAGTGCATAGCTAAGTCAACCTGAACCGGGTGATGAAATCCCGGCCAAGGAAGGGGGGAGCTGGCCCCAAAGTGGCTCGCAGGTTAATAGGCGCGAATCTATTATAAAGCAGTGTGCGAAGTTTCATTCTGCAGTGTGGGACTAAAAATCCCACCTTATAACTTCGGCAGGATCCAAAGGCGCAGATCAAGCCCGCCCAGATCCAACGGGCGAGAGTAATTTCGAACGGCTGTTTAATCAGCGCCGTTCGTTCAGCGCGTGGGATCCAATGGTTCAGATCAAGCGCGCCCAGATCCAACGGGCGAGAGTAATTTCGAACGGCTGTTTAATCAGCGCCGTTCGTTCAGCGCGTGGGATCCAATGGTTCAGATCAAGTCCGCCCGGATCAGACGGTCTAGAGATGATCAAGCCGTGAAGTCCATCCAGCCGTCCATTCTTGAAGTGGGATCGGACGGCAGCTGCTCTTCTTCTTCCTTTTCGGGCTTCCGGCAACGGCTATTTTCTGGTTTCTTTTTTCTTAGCCGTTTGGAACTGCTTTTTGGTGGACTATATATATAGGACACTTTACAAATTATGGGTTGATGAATCCACTTGCAAACTTCTTCAAAAACTAAGGAAAAAGGCCAAAACCGAGAGCAACAATTGGCATACTCGTGGGAGCTACGAGCTCAACTTTCTTCTCCAATTTCGACAGCTTTCTTCCACATTTCATTGCATCATTCTGTAACATTTTGTTCGGATTTTTGGTGTCTCGTTGGAGCACCGGTTGTACTTGGTTTACCCCTACCGGCTTCGGCAAAAGGGAGTGGTTAGTGGAAGCCTGATCGGGTTGATCGGGGGTGGATGTAGGCACGGGTTTGGCCGAACAACCTAAAAATCTTTGTCTTCTCTTTGCTTGTCTTATTATTGCATTTTTCGTTTTCACAATTTATTTACAAACGTTTTTTTTTTTATTGAAAGAATTTTTCTTAATCTAAATTTTAGTGAAAAACACAATTCACCCCTCCCCTCTTGTGCGTTGTTCTTAAACGATTTACATCAAGAAGAAGAGGAAGAAGAAGATGATGATAAATATGAATAATAATAGTATTAAATGTAATAATAATAATAAAAAGAAGGATTTGAGTAGAAGAAGAAGAAGATTAAGACAAAGGAAGAAGAAGGAGAAGAAGATGAAGAAGTAGAAGAAGAAGAAGATGATGACGAAGAAGAAGAAGAAGAAGAAGACGATGAAGAAGAAGAAGAATGCAAAGATGAAGAAGAAGAAGAAGAAGAGGAAGAAAAAGACGAAGAAGAAGAAGAAGAAAAAGAAGAAGAAGTTAGAAGAAGAGGGCAAAGAAGAAGAAGAAGACGAGGAGGATGAAGAAGTAGAAGAAGAAGACGAGGAGGAAGAAGAAGAAGAAGAAGACGAAAAAGAAGTAGAAGAAGTAGAAGAAAAAGGAGAAGAAAAAAGAAGAAGAAGAAGAAGATGAAAAAGAAGAAGGCAAAGAATAAGAAGAAGAAGAAGAAGAAGAAACAGAAGAAGTAGAAGAAAAAGAAGAAGAAACAAAAGAAGAAGAAGAAGAAGAAGAAGAACGAGATGACAAAGAAAAAGAAGAAGACAAATAAGAAGGAGAAGAAGACATAGAGAAGAAGAAGGAAAAGAAGAAAAAAAGAAGGAGAAGAAGCAGAAGAAGGAGAAGAAGTATAATAAGAAGTAAGAGGAGAAGAAGAAGAAGAAAAAGAAGAAGACGATGAAGAACAAGAAGAAGAAGAAGAAGATGAAGAGGAAGAAGAAGAAGAAGTAGAAGATGATAAAGAAGAAAAAGAGGAAGAAGAAGAAGAAGAAAAAGATGAAGAAGAAGAAGAAGAAGAAGAAGAAGACAAGGAGGAAGAACATGCAGAAGAAGAAGGCGAAGAAGAAAAAGGTGAAGAAGAAGAAGAAGAAGTAGCAGAAGAGGAAGAAGATGGAGAAGAAGGCAAAGAAGAAGAAGAAGATGGGGAAGAAGAAGTAGAAGAACAATGCGAAGAAGAAGAGGAAGAAGAACAAGACGATGAAGAAGAAGATGAAGTAAAAGAAGAAGAAGAATAAGTGGAAGAAGTAGAAGAAGAAGTAGAAGAAAAGGAAAAGAAGAAAAGGAAGAAGAAGAAGATGACGAAGAAGGAAATGAAGAAGAAAACAAAAAGAAGAAGAAGAAGAAGAAGAAGAAGAGGAAGAAGAAGTAAAAGAAGTAAAAGATGAGGACGAAGAAGAAGAAGAAGAAGAAGAAGAAGATGAAGGCAAAGAAGGGAAGAAGAAGATGAAGAAGAAGAAGAAGAAGATGATGATGAAGGTGAAGAAAAAGAAGGCGAAGACGAAGAAAAAGAAGAAGAAGAAGAAGAAGTAAAAGAAGACGAAGTAGAAGAAGAAGAAGAAGAAAAAGAAGAAGAAAAATATTAATAATAATAATAATAAGAAGAAGAACAAGTAGAAGAAGAAGAAGACAAAAAAGAAGGAGAAGAAGAAAAATGAATGAAGAATAAGGAGAAGAAGAAGAAGAAAAAGAAGAAGGAGTAGAAGGAGAAGAAGGAGAAGAAAGAAGAAGAGGAAGAAGAAGATGATGATGAATATGAATAATAATAGTATTAAATAGAATAATAATAATAAGAAGAAGAAGGAGTTGAATTAGATGAAGGAGTTGAAGTAAAAGAAGAAGAAGAAGAAGATGAAGATGAAGATAAAGGAAGAAGAAGGAGAAGAAGATGAAGAAGCAGAAGAAGAAGAAGAAGAAGAAGAAGAAGAAGAAGAAGAAGAAGGTGAAGGTGAAGAAGAAGAAGACGAAGACGAAGAAGAAAAAGAAGAAGAAGAAGAAATAGAAGTAAAAGAACACGAAGAGGTAGAAGAAGAAGAAGAAAAATAATAATAATAAGAAGAACAAGAACAAGAACAAGAAGAAGACAAAAAAGAAGGAGAAGAAGAACGATGAATGCAGAAGAAGGAGAAGAAGAAGAAGAAGAAGAAGATAGAGAAGAAGAAGAAAAAGATGGAGAAGAAAGAGAAGAAGAAGAAGAAGATGATGAATATCAATAATAATAGTATTAAATATAATAATAATAATAACAAGGAGTTGAAGTAGAAGAAGAAGAAGAACAACAAGATAAAGGAAGAAGGAGAAGAAGATGATGATGAAGAAGAAGAAGAAGAAGAAGAAGAAGAAAAAGAAGACGAAGTTGAAAAGAAAGAAGATGAAGAAGAAGACCAAGAAAGGGACATAGATGAAGAAGATGAGGAAGAGGAAGAGGAAGAAGAAAAACAGGAACACGAAGAAGAAAAAGAACAAGGTGATGAAGTATGAGAACAAAGGTATGAATAAGAAGAAGATGACGAAGAAGAAGAAGAAGATGAAGAAGAAGAAGAAGATGATGAAGTAGAAGAAGAAAAAAAGAAGAAAAAAAAGAACAAGAATAGCAAGATAAAAAACGAAGAAGAAGAAAAAAAAGATGACGACGAAGAAGATGAAAAAGAAGAAAAAGTAGTTGAGGACGAAGAAGAAGGAGAGGTAGAAGAACATGGTGAAGAAGAAGAAGAAGAAGCAGAAGAGGAAGAAAAAGAAGAAGAAGAAGAAGAAGTAGAAGAAGAAGTAGACAAAGAAGGGCAAGAAGAAGAAGAAAAAGAAGAAGCAGAAGAAGAAGAAGAAGAAGAAGGTGATGAAGAAGAAGAAAAGGAATTAGAAGAAGAAGAAGAAGAGGAAGAACAAATACAAGAAGAAGAACAGGATGAAGAAGAAAAAGAAGAAGAAGAAGAAGTAGACAAAGAAGTAGTAGAAGAAGAAGTTATAGAAGTAGAAGAAGAAGAAAAAGAAGAAGAAAAAGAAGAAGAACAAGAACAGAAAGAAGAAGTATAGGTAGACGAAGAAGTGGAAGAAGAAGAAGAAAAAGAAGGAAGAGAAAGAGAAGAAGAAGTACAAGAAGTAGTAGAAGAAGAAGAAGAAGAACAAGATGAAGACAAAGAATAGGAAGAAGAAGAAGAATAGGAAGAAGCAGAGCAAGAAGAAGAAAAAGATATAGAATAAGAAGAAGAAGATAAAGAAGAAGAATAAGAATAAGAAAAAGAACAAGAAAAAGAACAAGAGTAAGAAATAGAAGAAAAAGTTGATGAAGAAGAAGTAGAAGAAGAGTTAGTAGATGATGAGGAAGTAGGCGAAGAAGAAGAAGAAGAAGAAGAAGAAGAAGAAGAAGACAAAGAACAAGAACAAGTAGAAGAAGACGAAGAAGAACCAAAATAGGAAGAAAAAGATGAAGAAGAAGAAGAAGATGAAGAAAAAGAAGAAAAAGAAGAAAAAGAAGTATCAAAAGAAGAAGAAGAGGAAGAAGAAGGCTAACAAGAAGTTGAAGAAGAAGAAGAAGAATGTGAAGAAGAAGAAGAAGAAGAAGAAGTTGAAGAAGAAGAAGAAGATGAAGAAGAAGGAGAGGATGTTGAAGAAGAAGAAGAAGGATAATAAAAAGAATAATAACAACAATAATAATAATATTAATAATAGTGATAATAATAGTAGTTTCAAAGAAGAAGAAGAAGAAGCAGTAGTATTAGATGAAGAAGAAGAAGATGATGATGATGAAGAAAAGAAGAAGAAAAAGAAGAACAAGAAGTCGAGGAAAAAGAGGAAGAAGAAGAAGATGATGATGATGACGATGATGAAGAAGACGAATGAGAAGAAGTTGTTGAAAAAAAGATGAATAAGAAGAAGAAGATGAAGTAGAAGGAGAAGAAGTAGGGGGAAGAGAAGAAGAAGCAGAAGAAGAAGAAGGAGGAGAAGAAGAAGGAGAAGAAATAGAAGTAGAGTAAGATGTTGAAGAAGTAGAAGAAGGAGGCGAAGAAGAAGAAGAAGATGAAGAAGAAGTAGAAGAAACACAAGACCAAGAAGAAGAAGGAGAAGGAGGAGGAGGAGGAGGAGGAGGAGAAGAAGAAGAAGAGGAAGGAGAAGAAGAAGGTGAAGAAGAGGAAGAAGAAGAAGAAGAAGAAGAAGAACATGAAGAGGAAGAAGAATATGAAGAAAAAGAAGAATAAGAAGAAAAAGAAAAAGATGACGAAGAAGAAGAAGAGGAAGAAGAAGAAGTAGAAGAAGAAGAAGAGGTAGAAGAAGAAAAAGAAGAAGAAAAGCAAGAAGAAGAAAAGCAAGAAGAAGAAGAAGAAGAAGAAGAAGAAGAAGAAGAAGAATAGGATGAAGAAGGACAAGAAGAAGAAGAAGAAGAAGAAGTAGAAGAAGAACAACAAGAAGAAGAAGAAGATGGAGACAAAGAAGAAGAGGAATAAGAAGAAGAGGAAGAAGTAGAAGTAGTAGAAGAAGAAGGAGACAAAGAAGAAGAGGAATAAGAAGAAGAAGAAAAAGAAGAAGATTTTGATAGAAGAAGAAAAAGGAGAAGAAGATGATGAAGAAGGAGAAGAAGATGGCATAGAAGAAAAGGAAGAAGAAGAGGAATTAGAAGATGAAGAAGATGAAGAAGAAGAAGAAGAGGAGGAAAAAGAAGAAGCAGAATAATGAGAAGATGAAGGAGAAGAAGAAGAAGTTGATGAAGAACAAGGAGAAGTAAACGAAGGAGAAGAATAAGTACAAGAAGGTGAAAAAGAAGCAAAAGTAGTAGAAGAAGAAGAAGTAGTTTGTGATGAAGAATTAGAAGAATATGAACAAGAAGTAGTAGGAGGAGAAGGTGACGAAGAAGAAGAAGAAGAAGAAGAAGAAGAAGAAGACGTAAATGAAAAAGAAGAAGATGAAGAAGAAGAGGAAGAAGAAGTGAAAGAAGAAGAAGAAGAAGAAGTCAAAGAAGAAGAAGAGGATGAAGAATAATAATAATAATAATAATAATAATAAGAGGAAGAGGGAGAAGAAGGAAAACAAGAAGAAAGTGAAGAAGAAAAACTAGAAACAAAAGAAAAAGAAGAAAAGAAAAAAATAGAAGTAGAAGACAAGGAGGAACTAGAAGAAAGTGAAGAAGAAGAAGAAGAAGAAGAAGGAGAAGAAGAAGAAGAAGAAGAGGATGGAAAAAGAAGAAGATGAACAAGGAGAAGAAGAAGAAGAAGAAGAAGTTGAAGAAGTAGAAGAAGAAAATGTTGAAGAAGAAGAAGAAAATTAAAAAGAAGGAGAATAAGAAAATTATGATGAAAAAGAAGAAGAAGAAGAAGAAGAAGAAGAAGAAGAAGAAGAAAAAGAAGAAGAAGAAGAAGAAGATGAACAAGAAGAAGAAGAAGAAGATAAAGAAAAAGAAGAAGTAGAAGAAGAAGAAGAGGATGATGAAGAGGAAGAAGAAAAAGGAGAAGAAGAAGATGGAGAAGAAGTGGTAGAAGAAGAAGGGGAAGTAGAGGAAGAAGAAGAAGAAGAAGTGGAAGAAGAAAAAGTTGAAGAAGAAGAAGAAGAAGAGGAAGACATAAAAGAAGAACATTAAAAAGAAGAAGAAGAAGGCGATGAAGAGGAAGACAAAGAAAAAGAAGAAGAAAATGATGAGGAAGAAGAAAAAAAGGAAAAGATCAAGAAGATAAAATAGAAGAAGAAGAAGAAGACGAAGAAGAAGAAGAAGAAGAAGAATATGAATAGGAAGAATAACAAGATTAAGAAGGAGAAGGAGAAGTAGAAGAAGAAGATGAAGTAGAAGAAAAAGGAGGAGAAGAAGAAGAAGAAGAAGAAGAAGAAGAAGAAGAAGTAAGACGAAGAAGACGAAGAAGAAGAAGAAGAAGAAAAAGAAGGCGAAGAAGAAGAAGTATAAGAAGAAGAAGAAGAAGATGAAGAAGATGGAGAAGAAGATGAACAAAAAGAAGAATTAGAAGAAGTGCAAGAAGAAGGTGAAGAAGAAGAAGAAGAAGAAGAAGAATAAGAAGAAGAACAAGAAGACGAAGATGATGAAGAGGAGACAATGGGGAGGAAGACGAAGAAGATGAACAAGAAGAGGATGACAAAGAAAATGAAAAAAAGACAGAGAAGAAGATGAATAAGACAAAGATAAAGAAGAAGATGAAGACGATGAAGAAGAAGAAAAAGAAGAACAACAAAAAGCAGAAGAAGACGAAGAAAAAGAATAAGGAGAAGAAGAAGAAAAAGAAGAAGAAGATGATCATGATGATGATGGTGATGAAGAAGAAGATGAAGAAGAACAACAAGAAGAAGAAGAATGAGAGAAGGAGAAGGAGGAGGAAGAGGAAGAGGAGATGAAGAAGAGGAGGAGGAGGAAGAAGAAGAAGAAGAAGAAGAAGAAGGAGAAATAGAAGAAGGAAAATGAGAAGAAGAAGAAGAAGAAGAAGAGGAGGAGGACAAAGGAGAAGAAGAGGGAGAAGATGGAGAAGAAATAAAAGAACAAAGAGAAGAAGAAGAAGAAGAAGGACACGAAGAAGAAGAAGAAGAGGAAGAAAAAGAGGAAGAAGAAGAAGAAAAAGAAGACAAAGAAGAGGAAGATGAAGAAGTAGATGAAGAAAAAGAAGAAAAAGAAGAAGAAGAAGAAGAAGAGGAAGAAGAACTTGAAGAAGAAAAGGAAAAAGAAGAAGAAGTTGAAGAAGAAGAAGAAGAAGAAGAAGGAGAAGAAAAAAGAAGAAGAGGAAGAAGAAGATCTTGATGATTATGAATAATAATAATATTAAATATAATAATAATAAGAAGAAGAAGAAGGAGTTGAAGTAGAAGAAGAAGAAGAAGAAGAAGAAGATGAAGATAAAAGAAGAAGAAGTAGAAGAAGATGAAGAAGCAGAAGAAGAAGAAGAAGAAGAAGAAGAAGATGATGATGATGATAAAGAAGTAGAAGAAAAGATGGAGGAGAAGAAGAAGAAGAAGAATAAGACTGAGAAGAAGAAGAAGAAGAAGAATAAGAAGAAGAAGAGTAAGATGAAGAAGAAGAAAAATAAGAAAAAGAACGAGAAGAAGAAGAAGAAGAAGATGAAGAAGAAGAAGACATAGAAAAAGAAGAAGTCTAACAAGAAAAAGATGATGAAGAAGAAGAACACGATGATGAAGTGGAAGAAGAAGAAAAAGAAGAAGAAGAAGATGATGATGAAGAAGCAGAACAAGAATAAGAAGAAGAACAACAACAAGGAGGCAAAGAAGAAGAAGTAGAAAAAGAAGACGAAGAAGAAGAAGATGATGAAGAAGAAGATGGAGAAGTTGGTGAGAGTAAAGAAAAAGAAGTAGAAGAAGAAGAAGAAAAAGAAGAAAGAGAAAGAGAAGAAGTAAAAGAAGAAGAAGAAGAGGAAGTAGTAGAAGAAGTATTAGAAGAAGATAAAAGGAAGAAGAAGAAGAAGAAGAAGAAGAAGAGAAGTCAACGAAGAAGAAGCAAAACAAGAAGAAGAAGATTAGGATGACAATGAAGAAGAAAAAGTAGAAGAAAAGAAGAAGAAGAAGAAGAAGAAGAAGATGAGGAAGAAGTGAAAGTAGAGGAAGAAGAAGAAGAACAAGAAGAAGAAGAAGTTGAAGAAAACAAAAAAGAAGAGTTGAAGAAGAAGAAGAAGAAGAACAAGAACAAGAAGAATACGAAGGAGAAGAAGGAGAAGAAAGAGAAGAAGAAGTTGAAGAAGTCGAAGAAGAAGAATAAGAAGAACAAGAAAAATAAGAAGAATATGAAAAAGAAAGAGAAGAAGAGGAACGAGAAGAAGTAGAAGAAGGAGAAGGACGAGGAGAAGGAGGAGGAGAAGAAGAAGAAGAAGATTATGATGATGATGTTGCTGACGATGAAGAAGAAGATGAAGAAGAAGAAGACGAAGAAGTCAAAGTATAAGTAGAAGAAGATGGATGATGATGATGATTAAGAAGAAGAAAAGGAAGACGAAGAAGTTGAGGACGAAGAAGAAGAAGAAGATGAAGAAAGAGAAAAAAAGGACGACGAAGAAGAAGATGAAGACGAAGGAGGAGAAGAAGGAGGAAAAGAAGAAGAAGAAGAACAAGAAGGAGATGAAGGTGAAGGAGGAGAAAAAGAAGAAGAAGAAGAAGAAGAAGATGATGATGATGATGAAGAAGAAGAAGTTGAAGAACAAAAGAAGACGAAGAAGAAGATGAAGGAGAAGAAGAAGAAGAAGGAGAAGGGGAAAACTAAGAAGAAGAATAAGAAGTAGAAGATGATGTCAATGAAGAAGAAGATGATGAAGAAGAAGAAGTAGAAGGAGAAGGAGAGGAAGGAGAAGGAGAAGAAGAAGAAGAAGAAGAAGAAGAAGAAGAAGGAAAAGATGATGAAGAAGAGGAAGATGAAGAAGAAGTTGAAGAAGAAGAAGAAGAAGAAGATTATGATGAAGAGGAAAGAGAAGAAGATGAAGAAAAATAGAGGAAAAGAAGAAGGAGACGAAGAAGAAGAACGTTAAGAAGAAGAAGAACGTGAATAAGAAGAAGAAGAAGAAGAAGAAAAAGAAGATAAAGAAGAAGATAAAGAAGAAGAAGATGATGATGTTGATGAAAAAGAAGAAGAAGAAGAAGGATGAGTAAGAGAAAGAAAAGAAGAAGAAGTAAAAGAGGAAGAGCAAGAAGAAAAAGAATGAGAAGAAGTAGAAGAAGCAGAAGAAGTAGAAGAAGAAGAAGAAGAAGAAGGAGAAGAGGACGAACAAGAGGAAGAAGAAGATGAAGAAATCGAAGAAGAAGATAGGAAAGAAGAAGAAGAAGAAGAGGATGAAGAAGAAGAACAAGAAGAGGAAGAAGAAGAAGAGGAAGATCATGAAGAAGATGATGAAGAAGAAGGGAAGAAGAAGGAGAAGAAGAGGAAGATGATGATGAAGAAGAAGGAGAAGAAGAAGAAGAAGACAAAGATGATTAAGAAGAAGAGGACAGAGAAGAAGGAGAAGAAGACGAAAAAGAAAGAGTTGAAGAAGAAGGAGAAGGAGGAGGAGCAGGAGAAAAAAGGAAGATGAAGAAGAGGAGGAAGAAGACAAAGAAGATGAAGAAGAGGTCAAAGAAGGAGAAGAAGAAGGAGAAAAAGAAGAAGAAGAAGAAGAAGGAGAAGAAGTAGGAGAAGTAGTTGGAGAAGAAGAAGAAGAAAAAGAAGAGCAAGAACAAGAACAAGAAGACGAAGAACAAGAAGTAGATGAAAAAGAAGAAGAGGACAAAGAAGAAAAGATGAAGCAGAAGAAGAAGGAAAAGAAGAAGAAGAAGAAGGCAAAGAACATGAAGAAGAACAAGAAGAAAAAGAAGACGAAGAAGAGGGAAATGAGGATGATGACGAAGAGGAAGAGGAAGAAGAACAACAAGAAGAAGATCAAGAAGAAGAATACGAAGAAGAAGAATTTTATGAAGAAGAAGAAGAAGAAAAAGAAAGAAGAACGGGAAGGAAAAGAAGAATAAGATGAAGACGAAGAAGAAGAAGAAGAAAGAGAAGCAGAAGATGAAGAAGGAGAAGGAGAAAAAGAAGATGATGATGATTAAGAAGGAGAAGAAGAAGGAGAAGAAAAAGGAGAAGAAGAAGAAAAAGAAGAAGAAGAAGAAGAAGAAGTAGAAGAAGAAGGAGGAGGAGGAGGAGAAGAACAAGGAGAAGAAGAAGGAGAATGAGGAGGAGAAGAAGATGAACAAGAAGAAAAAGAAGAAGAAGAAGAAGATGATGGTGATGAAGAGGAAAAAGAAGAAGAAGAAGAAGAAGAAGAAGAAGATGAAGCAGAAGAAGACGATGAATAAGTAGAAGAAGAAGAAGAAGAAGAAGAAGTAGAAGAAGAAGGAGAAGATGGAGAAGGAGAAGAAGAAGAAGAAGAAGAAGAAGAAAAAGAACAGGGAGAAGAAGAAGGAAAAGTTGAAGAAGAAGAAGAAGTTGAAGAAGTAGAAGTCTACGAAGAAGATGATGAAGATGAGGAAGTAGAAGATGATGATGAAGAGGAACGAGAAGAAGATGATGAAGAAAAAGAACAAAAAAAGAAGAAGAAGAGGAAGAAAAATAAGAAGAAAAATTATAAGAAGAAGAAGAAGAATGTAAAAAGGAAGAAGAAGAAGATGAAGAAGAAGTAGAAGAAGAAGACGAAGAATAAGAAGAAGAAGATGAAGAAGGAGAAACAAAAGAAAGAGAAGAAGAAGAAGAAGAAGAAGAAAAAGGAGGAGAAGAAGTAGTAGAAGAATAAGTAGAAGAAGAGGAAGAAGAAGATGAAAAGGAAGAACACGATGAAGAAGAAGAAGCAGAAGAAGTTGAAGAAAATGAAGAAGAAGAAGAAGAAAAAGAAAAGGAAAATGAAGATGAGGATGTAGAAAAAGAAGGAGAAGAAGGAGAAGTTGATGTTGCGGAAGATGAAGAAGAAGAAGGGAAGAAGAAGAAGAAGAAGAAGAAGATGATGATGAAGAAGAAGAAGGAGAAGAAGAACAAGAAGATGAAGATGTAGAAGAAGAAGAAGATGAAGAAGAAGGAGAAGAAGAAGAAGAAGAAGAAGAAGGTGAAAAAAAAGTAGAAGAAGAACGAGAAGAATGAGGGGAAGAAGAAAGAGAAGGAGGAGGAGAAGAAGAAGAAGAAGAAGAAGTAGATGGTGGTGATGATGATGATGAAGAAGAAGAGGTAGGAGAAGAAGAAGAAGAGGAAGAGGAAGAGGAAGAAGAAGAAGATGAAGAAGAAGAAGGTGAAGTAGAAGAAGAGGAAGACAAAGAATAGGAGGATTAAGAAGAACAAGAAAATGAAGCAAGAGAAAAAAGGAAGAAGAAGAAGAAGAAGAAGGAGCGGAAGAAGAAGAAGAAGACAAAGTAGATGAAGAAGAGGACAACGAAGGAGAAGAAAAAGGAGAAAAAAAGTCGAAGAAGAAGAAGAAGAAGCAGAAGAAGAAGGAGAAGAAGTGGGAGAAGAAGAAGAAGAGGAAGAAGAAGAACAAGGAAAAGAACAAGAAGATGAAGAAGAAGAAGTAGATGATGATGAAGAAGAAGAAAAAAAAAAAAGAAAAGTAGAAGTATAAGAACAAGGCAATGAAAAAGAATAGGAAGAAGAAGAAGAAGAAGAAGAAGATGATGATGAAGAAGAAGAATGAGAAGGAGAAGAAGAAGAAGATGATGATGATGATGATAAAGAAGGAGAAGAAGAAGGGGAACAAAAAGGTGAAGGTGAAGACGAAGAAGAAGAAAAAGAAGAAGAAGAATAAGAATATGAAGAATATGAACAAGGAGGAGGTGAAGAACAAGGAGAAGAAGGAGGAAAAAAAGGAGAAGAATAAGAAGAAGAAGAAGAAGAAGGTGAAAAAGCCAAAGAAGGAGGAGATGAAGAAGAGGAAGAAGAAGAAAAAGAAAAAAAAAGAAGAAGAAGAGGAAGAG
>JAIUJO010002497.1:55000-57500 GCA_023846275.1 Vanilla planifolia
AAGAAGAAGAAGAAGATGATGATGTAGAAGAAGAAGAAGAAGAAGAAGATGGAGAAGAAGAAAAGAAGAAGTAGAAAAAGATTAAGAAGAAGAAGATGATGAAGATGGAGAAGAAGAAAAGAAGAAGTGGAAAAAGATGAAGAAGAAGAAGAAGAAGAAGAGGAAGAAGAAGAAGAGCAAAAATAAGAATAAGAAGAAGAAGAAGACAATTAAAAAGAATAAAATGAAGAAGAAAAAGAAGAAGTAGAAGAAGAAAATGAAGAAGAAGAAGAAGAAGAAGAAGAAGAAGAAAAATTAGAAGAAGTCAAAGATTAAGAAAAAGAAGAAAAAGAATGAGGAGAAGAAGAATAAGAAGAAGAAGTGATGTTGAACAAGAAGAAGAAGAGGAAGAAGAAGAAAAAGAAGACAAAGAAGAAGAAGAAGAAGATGTAGAAGACGAATGAAGAAAAAGAAGTTGAAGAAGAATGAGAAGAAGACAAAGAAGAAATAGAAGAAGTGGAAGAAGAAGAAGAACAAGAAAATAGAAGAGGAAGAAGAAGAAATAAAAGAAGGAAAAGAAGAAGGAGAAGAAGAAGTAGAAGTAGAAGAAGAAGAAGAAGAAGAAGAACAAGAACAACAACAAGAAGAAGAATAAAAAGAAGACAAGGAATATGAAGAAGACGAAGGAAAAGAAGAATGAAAAGAAGAAGAAGAAGAATAATAATAATAATAATAATAAGAAGAAGGAAATGAAGAAGAAGAAGAAGAAGAAGACGGAGAAAAAGAAGAAGACGAAGAAGAAGAAGAACGAGTTGAAGGCGAAGAAGAAGAGTAAGAAGAAAAAGATGAAGAAGCGAAAGAAGAAGAAGTTGAAGCAGTAGAAGAAGAATGAAGAAGAAGAAGATGACGATGAAGAAGAAGAGAAGAAAGAGACAAAGGAGTAGGTGAAGAAGAAGAAGAGGAAGGAGAAAAAGAAAAAGAAGAAGAAGAAGAAGAAGATGATGAAGATGACGAACAACAACAAGACATGAAGAAGAGGAAGACAACGGAGAGGAAGAAGAGAAAGAGGAGAAAGAAGAAGAAGAAAACGAACAAGAACAAGAAGGGATGAAGAAGAGGAAGACAAAGAAAAGGAAAAAGCAGAGGAGAAGGAAGAAGAGACATAAGAAGAAGAAGAAGAAGAAGGAGATAATGAAGAAGAAGACGAAGAAAAAGAAGAAGTAGAAGAAGAAGAAGAAGAAGAAGAAGAAGAAGGGGAAGAAGATGAAAAAGAAGCACAAGATGATGAAGAAGAAGAGGAAGAAGAAGGAGAGTACAAAAAAAGAAAAAGAAGTAAAAGAAGAAGAAGAAGAAGAAGAAGAACAAGAAGAATAAGAGAAAGAACAAGAAGTAGAAGAAGTAGTAGTGGTGGTAGTAGTAGTAGTAGAAGAATAAGAAGAAGAAGAAGAAGAAGAAGGAGAAGAAGACGAAGAAGAGGAAGATGAAAAAGATGTTGAAAAAGAAGAAGAAGACAAAGAAGAAGATGAAGATGAATTAGAAGAATAAGAAGAAGAAGAAGATGATGATGATGATGATGATGAAGAAAGAATAAGAAGTAAAAGAAGTAAACGAAAAAGAAGAAGATGAAGAAGAAGGAAAAGAAGACAAGGAAGAAGAAGAAGAAGAAGAAAAAGAAGTAGTAGTACTTGAAGAAGAAGAAGTTGAGGAAGAAGAAGAAGAAGGCAAAGAAGAAGTTGAAGAAGAATATGAAGATGAAGAAGAAGAAGAAGATGATGATGATGATGATCATGATGATGATGAAGAAAAAGTAGAATAAGAAGAGAAAGAAGAAGAAGCTGAAGTAGAAGAAGAAAGAAGAAGAAGAAGAAAAAGAAGAATACGAAGAAGAAGGTGATGAAAGAGCAAGAGAAGTAGAAGAGGAAGAAGAAGAAAAATAACTTGTAGCAGAAGAGGATGAAGAAGAAGAACAAAAAGAACCAGAAGAAGAAGAAGAAGATGAAGAAGAAGAAGAAGCAGAAGGAGTTGAAGAAGAAGAAGAAGAAAAACAACTAGAAGAAGAGCAGGAAGTAGGAAAAGAAGAAATAGAAGAAGATTAAGTTGATGAACAAGAAGAAGAAGATGAAAGAAGATGAAGAGGAAGAAGATGAAGAACAAGAACAACAACTAGAAGAGAGGAAAAAGAAGACAATGAAGAAGATGAAGAAGAAGGAAAATAAGAATGCAAAGAAGAAGAAGAACAACATCGACAAAAGAAGAAGGCGAAGAAGAAGAAGAAGAAGAAGAAGAAGATGAAGAAGGCAAAGAAGAAGAAAAAGAAGAAGATAAAGTAAAGGAAGAAGATGAAGATGAAGTAGAAGAAGAAAGAATAAGAAGAAGAAGACAATGAAGAGGAAGAAGAAGATGGAGAGGAAAGAGTAAGAGAAGAAGAAGAAGAAGAAAAAGGAGGAGGAGGAGAAGAAGAAGAAGAAGAAAAAGCAAAGAAGAAATGGAAGAAGAAGAAGAAGAGGAAGAGGAAGAAGAA
>JAIUJO010002497.1:62500-72500 GCA_023846275.1 Vanilla planifolia
GAAGAAGAAGAAGAAAAGAAAAAGAAGAAGGGGAAGAGGAAAGTGAAGGAGAAAAAGAAGAAGACAAAGAAGAAGAAGAATAAGAAGAAGTTGAAGTAGAAGTAGTAGTAGTAGAAGAAGAAGAAGAAGAAGAAGAAGAAGAAGAAAAGATGGGGAAGAAGAAGAAGAAGCACAAGATGAAGATGAAGAAGAATAAGTAGTAGGATACGGAAGAAGAAAAACAAGTCAAAGAAGAAGAAGAAGAAGGCAAAAAAAAAAGAATAAGAAGAAGAAGATGATGAAGAAAAAAAGGAAGAAGAGGAAGAAGAAGGAGAAGAAGAGGAAAAGTAAGAAGTCGAAGAAGAAGAAGAAGAAGAAGAAGAGGAAGAAGGAAAAGAAGAAGAAGAAGAAGGAGAAGGAAAAGAAGAAGAAGAAGGAGATGAAGGAGAGGAAGTGCTAAGTGTAGAAGGAGAAGAAGCAGAGGAACATGAGGAAGAAGAAGAAGATGATGATGATGAAGAAGAAAAGGAAGTTGGAAGAGGAAAAGAAGAAGAAGAAGAAGAAGAAGAAGAAGAAGAAAAAGAAGAAGAAGAAGAAAAAAAAGAAGAAGACGGAGAAGAAGCAGAATAAGGAGAAGAAGAAAACGATAGACTAGGAGTAAAAGGAAAATAAGAAGAGGAACAGGAAGAAGAAGACTAAGAAGAACAAGAAGAAGTAATAGAAGAAGATGAAGAAGAAAAAAAGAACTTGAAGAAGAAGATGGAGAAGAAGAAGCAAATAAGGAAGATTGTTAGGAAGAAGAAGAAAAGTACAAGAAGTAGAAGAAGTAAAAGAAGATGAAGAGAAACAAATGGAAGAAGAGGAAGAAGAAGGAGAAGGAGAAGAAGCAGAAGAAGTGGTAGAAGAAAAAGGAGAAGAATGAGAAGGAGAGGAAGAAGAAAATGGAGAAGAAGAAGAAGAAGAAGGAGAAGAAGAAGAAGAAGAAGAAGAAGATAAAGAATAAGAAGAAGATAAAGAAGAAGAAGAAGAAGAAGAAGTAGAAGAAGAAGAAAAAGAAAAAAAAGAAGTAGAAGAAGGAGTAGTAGAAGTAGAAGAAAAGGGAGAAGATGTAGAAGAAAAAAATGATTAGAAGAAGAAGAAGAAGAAGAAGAAGAAAAAGTTGGAGAAGCTAGAGAAGAATTAGAAGAAGAAGAAGAAGATGAATAATAATAATAATAATAATAATAAGACAAAAAAGAAGAAGAAGAAGAAGAAGTGGAAAATGAAGAAGAAGATGTAGGCTAAGAAAAAGGAGAGGGAGAAGAAGAAAAAAAGAAGTAGAAGAAGAAGAAGAACAACAACAACAAGATTAACAAAAAGTAGAGGAAGGAGAAGAAGAAGAAGATGAAGAATCAGAAGAAGTCGATGATGATGAAGAAGACAAAGAAGAAGAAGAAGGATAAGAAGAAGTAGAAGTAGAAGAAGAAGAAGAAGAATAAAACAAAGCACAAGAAGAAGAACAAGAAGCACAATACGAACGAAGAAAAAGAAGTCAAGGAAGAAGAAGAAGAAGACAAAGAAGAAGATGAAGAAGAAGAAGTTTATTATGAAGAAGAAAAGCAAGAAGAAGAAGAAGCAGAAGAAGAAGAAGAAGAAGAAGAAGAAGAATAATAAGAAGAAGAAGTAGTAGTAGTAGTAGAAGAAGAAGGAGAAGAAGAAGGAGAAGAAGGAGAGGAAGTGCTAAGAGTATAAGGAGAAGAATGAGAGGAACAAGAGGAAGAAGAAGATGATGATGACGAAGAAGAGAAAAAGGAAGTAGGAGGAGGAGGAGAAGAAGAAGAAGAAGAATATAAAGAAAAAAAAGAGAAAGAAGAAGAAGAAAAAGAAGAAGTAAAAGAAGATGGAGAAGAAGCAGAAGAAGGAGAAGAGTGTAAGGAAGGACTAGAAGGAGAAGAAGGAAAAGAAGGAGAGGAACGAGACCACGAAGAAAAGACGAATAAGAAGAAGAAAGAGTAAAAGAAGAAGAACATGAAGAAGAAGGTGAAGAAGAAAAAGAAGATAGAGAAGGAGAAGAAAAAGTAGGAGAAGAAAAGAAGAAGAAGAAGAAGAAGAGAAAGAAGATCAAGAACAACAACTAGAAGAAAAAGAAATAGAAAAATATTAAGGAGTAGAAGAAGATGAAGAAGAAGAAGAAGAAAAAGAAGAAGAAGGCAAAGAAGAAGTAGAAGAAGAAGAAGAAGCAGAAGAAGAAGAAGAAGAAAAAGAGAAAGAAGAAGAAGAAGAAGACAAAGAAGAACATGAAGAAGAGGAAGAAGAAGAAGAATAAGAAGAAGAAGAAGAAAGAAGAAGAAGAAGAGGAAGAAGAAGGTGAAGGAAAGAAGAAGAAGAAGAATAAGGACAAGAGGAAGGAAAAGGAGAAAAAGAAGAAGAAGATGAAGAAGAAGAAGAGGAAGATGGAGAAGAAGAATGGGTAGTAGAAGAAGAAGATGAAGAATGAGAAGGAGGTGGACGAGAAGAAGAAGAATAATAATAAAGATAAAATGGAGAAGAACTATAAGAAGATTATTAATAATAATAGTAAGAACAATAAAAAGAAGAAGACAAAGAAGAAGAAGATAAAGAAGTAGAGGAAGAAGAAGAAGAAGAAGAAGAAGAATGTGATGAAGAAGAAGAAAAAGTGTAAGAAGAATAACAAGAATAAGAAGAAGTGGTAGTAGAAGAAAAAGAAGAAGAAGAAAAAAAAGAATGAGGTGAAGAAGTTGAAGAAGACATTAAAGAAGATGAAGAGCCAGATGAAGATGAACAAGAAGAAGAAGAAGAAGAAGAAGAAGAACAAAACAAGGAAGTAGAAGAAAAAGAAGAAGAAGATGATGATGACGAAGAAGACAAAGAAGAAGAAGAAGCACAAGTAGAAGTAGAAAAAGAAGAAGTAGAAGAAGGAGGATAGGAGGAAGAAGAAGAAGAACCACAAGATGAAGTTGAAGAAGAAGAAGAAGGAGAATACTAAAGATGAAAAAGAAGTCGAAGAAGAAGGAGAAGAAGGCAAAAAAAAAGAGAAGAAGAAAAAGGGGAAGAAGAAGAAGAAGAAGAAAAAGAAAAAAAGTTGATGGAGAAGAAGATGAGAATAAAACGTAAGAGTAGCAGTAGAAGAAGAAGAAGAAGAAGAAGAGGAAGAAGAAGACGAAGAATAAGAATCAGAAGAAGAAGTATATGAAGAAGAGAAAGAAGAAGTTGAAGTAGAAGAAGAAGATGAAGAAGAAGAAGAGAAGAAGGAGGAGTAAGTAAAGAAGAAGAAGAAAAAAGAGAAGGAAGAGGAAGAGAAGAAGAAGAAGAAGAAGAAGAAGCTGAAGAAGAAGAAGAAGAAAAAGAAGAAGAAGATGGAGGGGAAGAAGAAGAAACAGAAAAGAAGAAGATGATGAAGAAGAAGAAGAAGAGGAAGAAGAAGAAGTAGAAGTAGTAGTGGTCGTAGTATAAGTAGTAGAAGAAGTAGAAAAAGAAGAAGAAGAAGAAGAGGAAAAAGAAGAGAAAGAACAACAAAAAGAAGTAGAAGAAGAAGATGAAGAAGAAGATGAAGAACAAGATGAAGAAGAAGAATACGAAGAAAAAGAAGAAGAACAAGAAGAAGAATTAGAAGAAGAAGAAGAAGGAGAAGAAGGTAAAGAAGAAGAAGAAGAAGAAGAAGAAAAAGAAGAAGTTGAAGAAGAAAAAGAAGAAGAAGTAGAAGAAGAAGACGAAGAAGAAGAAGACGAAAAAGTAGAGGATGAATAAGAAGAAGAAGGAAGAAGAAGAAGATAAAGAAGATGAAGAAGATGAAGAAGAAGAAAAAGAAGGAGAAGAAGAAGAAGAAGAAGAAGATGAAGAGGGAGGAAGAAGACAAAGAAAAAGAAGAAGAGAAAAAAGATGAAGTAGAAGAACAAGAAGAAGATGTCGAAGAAGAAGAAAAAGAATACAAAGACGAAAAAGACAAAGAAGTAGAAGAGGAAGAAGAAGAAGTTGAAGAAGAAGAAGACGATACAAGAAAAAGAAGATGTCAAAGAAGAAGGAGAAGAAGGCGAAGAAGAAGAAAAAGATGTAGAAGAACAAAAAGAAAAAGAAGGAGAACAAGAAGAAGACAAAGAAGAGGAAGAAGAAGAAGATGAAGATGAAGAAGAAAAAGACGATGAAGAAGAAAGAATAAGAAGAACAAGAAGGAGTGGAAGAAGAAGAAGAAGAAGAGAAAGAAGAAAAATGAGAAGAAGGAGAAGGAGGGGAGGATGAAAAAGAACAAGTAGAAAAAGAAGAAGAAATAGAAGAAGTAGAAGAAGAGAAGGAAGAAGAAGAAGAAGAAGAAGAAGAACAAGAACAAGAGAGGAAGGAGAAGGTGAAGAAGAAGAAGAAGAAGAAGAAGAATAAGAAGTAGAAGTAGAAGAAGAAGTGGAAGACGAAGAAGAAGAAGAAGAATAAGATGAAGACGAAGAAGAAGTAGAAGACGACAATGAAGAAGGCGATGAAGATGAAGAAGAAGAAAAAGAAGAAGTAGAGGAAGAAGAAGAAGAAGAAGAAGAAGAAGAAGGTGAAGAAGATAAAGAAGTAGTAAAATAAGAAGAACAAGAAGAAAAACGAAAAGAAAAACAAGAAAAAGAAGAAGAAGACAAAAAAGAAGAAGTGGAAGAAGAACAAGAAGAAGAAGAGGAAGACGAATAAGAAGAGGAAGAAGAAGAAGAAGAAGAAGGAGAAAAAGAAGAAGAATACAAAGAAGAAGAAGAAGTAGAAGAAGAAGAAGATGAAGAGGAAGAAGAAAAATAGGAAGAAGAAAAAAAAGAAGAGGAGGAAGAAGAAGATGTAGAAGAAGAAGAAAATGATGAAGAAGAAGAAGAAGACAAAAAAGAACAAGAAGAAGAAGGAAAAGAGGAAGAAGAAGTGGAAGAAGAGGAAGAGGAAGAAGAAAAAAAAGACAAAAAAGAAGAAGACGAAGAACAAGAAGAGTAATTAGAGGCAGAAGAAGAAGAACACGCAAAAGAACAAGAAGAAGAAGAAGAAAAAAAGGGAGAAGGCGAAGAAGAAGAAGAAGTAGATGTTGAAGAAGAAAAAGAAGAAGAAGAAGGAGGAGAAAAAGAAGAAAAAGAAGGAGAAGAAGAATAATAAGAAGAAGAAGAAGAAGAGGGAGAAGAAGAAAAAGAAGGAGAAGAAGGAGAGGAAGGAGTAGAACGAATAGAAGGAGAAGAAGGAGAGGAACAAGAAGAAGAAGTAGAAGAAGAAGAAGAAGAAGAAGAAGAAGAAGAAGAAGATGGAGAAGAAGAAGAAAATGAAGTAAGTGATTAAGAAGAAAAAGAAGTAAAGGTTGAAGAAGAAAAAGAAGGAGGAGGAGAAGGAGAAGAAGAAGAAGAAGAAGGAAAAGAAAAAGAAGAAGAAGAAGAAGAAGAAGGGGAGGAGGGAGAAGAAGCAAAAGTAGGAGAAGAAGGATAGGAAGGACTAGAAGGAGTAGAAGGAGAAGAAGGAGAGGAACAATAAGAAGAAGTAGAAGAAGAAGATGAAGAAAAAGATGAAAAAGATGAAGAAGAAGAAGATGAAGAAGATGGAGAAGAAGAAGAAAATGAAGTAGGTGATTAAGAAGAAAAAGAACAAGAACATAAGGTAGAAGAAGAAGAGGAAGAAGAGGCAAAAGAAAAAGGAGAAGAAGGAGAAGGAGAGAAAGATAGAAGTTGTAGAAGTAGAAGAAGAAGAAGAAGAAAATGAAGTAAAAAAAAGAAAAAGAAGAAGAAGAAAAGAAGAAGAAGAAGAAGAAGCAGATGCAGAAGAAGATTTAGAAGAGGAAGAAGAAGGTGAAGAAGAAGACGAAGAGGAAGATGGAGAAGAAAAAGATGAATGAGAAGAAGAAGAAGAGAATGACAAAGAAGAAAAAGAAGAAGAAGATGAAGAAGAAAAGAAGAAGTAGAAAAAGAAGGAGAACATGGAGAAGAATAGGAGGAAGTAGAAGATGAAAAAGAAGGAGAAGAAGAAGAAGAAGAAGAAAACAAAGAAGAATAAGAAGAAGAAGAAGAGGAAGAAGTAGAAGAAGATGATGAAGAATAAGAATAAGAATAATAATACAAAGTAGAAGAAGAAAAAGCTGAGGAAGAAAAAGAAAAAGAAGAACGAGAGAAGAACAAGAAGCAGAAGTAGAATAAGAAGAAGAAAAAGAAGATTAAGATGAAGAAGAAGAAGAAGAAGGTGAAGAACACGATGAAGAAGAGGAGGAAGAAGAATAAGAAAATGAAGAAGAAGAAGAAGAAGAAGAAGAAGGCAAATAAGGAAAAGACAAAGAAGATGAAGAAGATGTGAAAAAAGAAGAAAAACAAGAAGTAGTAGTAGTAGTAGAAGAAAAAGAAGATTAAGAAGATGAAGAAGCACAAGATGAAGAAGAAGAAGAAGAAGAAGAAGAATACGAAAGAATAAAAAGAAGCCAAAGAAGAAGAAGAAGGAGAAGAAGAAGAGATGAAGGACAAGAAGAACAAGAAGTAGAAGAAGAAGAGGAAGAAGTTGAAGAAGTAGTAGTAGTTGTAGCAAAAGAAGAAGAAGAAGAAAATGATCACAAAGAACAGGAAAAAGAAGAAGTTGAAGAAGAAGAAGAAGATGATGATGATGATGAAGAAGAAGAAGAGTAGGAAGAAGAAAAAGAAGTTGAAGAAGAAGAAGAAGAAGAAGAAGGAAAAGAAGAAGAAGAAGATGATGAAGAAGAAGAAGAAGAAGAAGAAGAGGAAAAAGAAAAAGATGAAGTAGAAGGAAGAAGAAGAAGAAGATGAAGAAGGAGTAGGACAGAAAAAGAAAGAGAAGGAAATGAAGAAGAAGAAGAAGAAGAAGAAGAAGAAGAAGTAGAAGAAGAAGAAAATGATGAAGAAGAAAAGGTAGAAGAAGAAGAAGAAGAAGAAGGAGAGGGGGAAGAAGAAGACGAAGAAGAAGAAGAAGAGGATGAACAAGTAGTAGAGTAAGATTAAAGAAGGAAAAGAAGATTTCGATGAAGAAGAAGAGGAAGAAAATGAAGAAGAAGAAGACAAAGAAGAAGAAGATGAAGAAGAAAAAGAAGATGATGATGAAAGATGAAAAGAATATGTCGAAGAAGAAGGAGAAGAAGACGAAAAAGAAGAATAATAACAAGAATAAGAATAAGAAGAAGTAGAAAAAGAAGAAGAATATGAAGAAGAAGAAGAAGAAGATTGAGAAGAAGAAGAAGAAGAAGGAGACGGAGAAGAAGTTGAAGAAGAAAAAGAAGAAGAGAACAAGAAGGAGAACAACATTTGGAAGAAGAAAAAAAAGACAATGAAAAAGAAGAAGAAAAAATATGCAAAGAAGAAGAAGACGAAGAAGAAGAAGAAGAAGAAGAAGAAGAAAAGGAAGAAAAAGAAGAAGACAAAGCAAAAGAACATGTCAAAGAGAAAGAAGAATAAAATGAAAAAGAAGAAGAAAGAAGAAGAAGAAGATTAAGGTTAGAAGAAGAAGAAGAAGAAAAAGAAGATGAATAAGAAGAAGAAGAGGAAGAAGAAGTTGGAGAAGAAGAACGAGCAATAAAAGAAGATGAAGAAGAAAGAGAAAGGGGAGGAGGAGGAGAAGAAGAAGAAGAAGGAGAAGATGCAGTAGAAGAAGAATAAGAAGAGAAAGAAAAAGAAGATGAAGAAGAAGAAGAAGGAGAAGAAGAAAAAGATGAAAAAGAAAAAGAAGTAAAAGAAGAAGAAGAAGAAGAGGCAGATGCAGAAGAAGGTTAAGAAGAGGAAGAAGAAGAAGAAAAAGATGATGAAGTAGAAGAAGAAGATAATGAGGAAGAAGAAGCAGAAGAAGAAGAAGAGGAAGCCAAACAAGGGGAAGACGAAGAAGAAGAAGAAGAAGAAGAAGAAGAAAAAGAAGAAGATGACGACGAAGAAGAAGATGAAGAAGAGTAGAAAAAGAAGATGAAGATGGAAAAGAATGATAAGAAGTAGATGATGAATAAGAAGAAGAAGAAGTAGTAGAGTAGAAGAAGAAGATGAAGATGGAAAAGAATGAGAAGAAGTAGACGATGAATAAGAAGAAGTAATAGAAGAAGAAGACAAAGAAGAGGAAGAAGTAGAAGAAGAAGAAGAAAAAAAAGATAAAGAACTAGGAGAGATGTAGAATAGGAAGACAAAGAAGAGGAAGGAGAAGAAGTGGAAGAAGAAGAAGATGATGATGAAGTTGATGATCAAGAAGAAGAAGAAGAAGATGATGATGAATAAGAACAAGAAGTGATGAAGAAGTGTGTGACAAAGAAAGAGAAGAAGAAGAGGAGAAAGAAGAAAAATAGGAAGAGGAAGAATAAGATGAAGAAGAAGACCAAGAAGGAGAAGAAGAAGAAGGAGAAGGCAAAGTATAAGATGTAGCGAAAGGAGAAGAAGAAGAAGAAGAAGAAGAAGAAGAAGAACATGAAGATGAAGAAGAAGAAGAAGAAGAAGAAGAAGGAGAAGAAGCAGTAAAAAGAGAAGAAGGACTTGAAAATGTCAGTGGAGAAAAAGGAGAGTAAGAAGAAGAAGAAGAAGAAGAAGAGAAGAAGAAGATGGAGAAGAAGAAGAAAATGCAGAAGATGATTAAGAGAAAGAAGAAGAAGAACAAGAAGTAGAAGTAGAAGAAGAAGATGAAGAAAAACAATTGGAAGAAGAAGAAAAAGAAAGGGAAGAAGAAGAAGAATAATAAGAAGAAGATGAAGAAGAATAAGGAGAAGAAGGAGCAGGAGAGGAAGAAGAACAAAAAGAAGAAGAAGAAAAAGAAGAAGATGACAAAGAAGAAGAAAAAAAGAAGAGGAAGAAGAAAAGGAAGAAGAAGAAGAAGAAGAAGAAGAAGAAGAAGAAGAGGGTGAAGAAGTATAAGAAAGAGAAGAAGGAGAGGAAGTGCATGAAGGAGCAAAAGGAGAAGAAGGAGAGGAAAAAGAGGAAGAAGAAGAAGAAGATGATGATGATCATGAAGAAGAAAAGGAAGAAAAAGAAGACAAAGAAAAAGAAAAAGAAAAAGAAAAAGAGGAAGAAAGAGAGAAAGAAGGAGTAGAAGGAGAATAAGGAGTAGAAGGAAAAGAAAAAGGGGAATAAGAAGAAGAAGAAGAAGAAGTAGAAGAAGAAAAAAAAGAGAAAGAAGAAGAAGATGGAGAAGAAGAAAACAAAGAAGATGATTAAGAAGAAGAAGAACAAGAACAAGAAATAGAAGAAGTAAAAGAAGATGAAGGAAAAAAATGGAAGTAGAGGAAGGACGAGAAGGAGAAGAAGCAGAAGAAGTGATAGAAGAAAAAGGAGAAGATGGAGGAGTGGAAGAAGGAATAGAAGAAGTTGAAGAAGAAGAAGAAGAAGATGATGATGATAATGATGACGAAGAAGTAGAAGAAGGAGAAGAAGAAAAAGATGGAAATAAAAAAGAAAAAGAAGAAGAAGATGGAGAAGAAGAAGAAGAAGATGACAAAGAGAAAGAAGAAAATGATTAAGAAGATGAGAAAGAAGAAGGAGAAGAAGAAGAAGAGGAAGAAAAAGAAGAAGAAGATGGAGAATAAAAATAATAATAAGAAGAAGAAGAAAAAGTTGGAGAAGATGGAGAAGAATGAGAATAAGAAGAAGATGAATAAGAAGAAGAAGAAGAAGAAGAAGAACAAGAGAGCAAGAAGGAGAATAAGAAGAAGAAGAAGATGATGATGATGATGAGGAAGAAGAAGAAGAAGAAGAAGAAGAATAGGAAGGAGAAGAAGAAGACGAAGAAGAAGAACAAGAAGACAAAAAAGTAGTAGTAGAAGAAGAAGAAGAAAAAGAAGACAAAGAAGTAGAAGAACTAGATGAAGAAGGAGAAGAAGAGTGAGAAAAAAAGAAGAAAAAAGAGATGAAAAAGGAGAAGAAAAAGAAAAAGAAGTAGCAGAAGGAGAAGAAGAAGACGAAGAAGAAGAAGAAGAGAAAGAAGATGAAGAAGAATTCGAAGAATAAGAATAAGAAGAAAGAGAAGATGGAGAAGAAGAAGAAGAAAAAGAAGTAGAAGAGGAATAATACGACAAAGAAGAAGTAGAAGATGAAAAAAGATGAAGAAGAAGAAGACAAGGAGGAAGAAG
>JAIUJO010002497.1:82500-92500 GCA_023846275.1 Vanilla planifolia
CATCTTGTTCTTCTACATCCTATTCTTCTACTTCTTCTTCTTCTTCTTCATATTTTTCTTCTTCTTCTTCTTCTTCTACTACTCTTTCTTCTTCTCCTTTTTATTCTTCTACTTCTTCTTCCTCTACTTCTTGTTCTTCCACCTGACCTTCTTCCCGTTCTTGGAATCCCTCTTCCTCTTCCTCTTCTTCCTCCCTCTTGATCTTATTCTTCTTCTTCCTTTTTGCTTCATCTTATTCTTCATCATCATCATCATCTTCTTCTTCTTCTTCTTCATTGTTTTCTTCTATTTATTCTTCTTCCACTTCTTCTTTTTCTTCTTCTTCACTTTCTTCTTCTTCTTCATTTTCTTTATCTGTTTCTTCTTCTTCTTATTCTACTTTTTCTTCTTTTTCCTCCTCTTCTTCTTCTTCTTTTTCTTTTGCTCCTCCTTCTCCTCCTCCTGTTCCTATTCTTTTTCCTCTTCTTCATCTTCTTCATCTTCTTCTACTTTTTCTTCTTCATTTATTTCTTCTTCTTCCACTTCATCTTCTTCTTCTTCTTCTTCTTCTTCTTCTTTTGCTTCTTCTTCTTCTTCTTCTTCTTCTTCTACTTCTTCTTATGCTACTTCTTTTTCTTCATCTTCCTCAACTTCTTCTTCCTCTTCTTATTCTTCCTTTATGTCTTACACGTCTTTCTTGCTCTTATTATTCTTCTTCTTCTTCTTCTTCTTCTTCCTCCTCTTCTTCTTCTTCTTCTTCTTCCTCCTCTTCTTCATCTTCTTCTTCCTCTTCTTCTACTTCTTCTTCCTCTTCTTTTGCTTCTTCTTGCTCTTCTTCTTCTTCTTCTTCTTCCTATTCTTTTTCCTCTTCCACTTCTTCTTCTTCCTCTTCAACTTCTACTTCTTCCTCTTCCTCTTCTTCTTCTTCCTCCTCTTCTTCTTCTTCTTCTTCTTCTTCTTCTTCTCCATCTTCTTCTCCTTCTTTTTATTCTTCTTCTTCTACTCTTTCATCTTCTTCTTGTTCTTCTTTTACTTCTTCCTTTACTTCTTCTTCTTCTTCTTCCACCTCTTCTTCTTCTTATTCTTTGAATTCCTCTACTTCTTCCTCTTCTTCCTTCCTCTTCCTCTTCTTCTTCTTCTATTTCATCTTATTCTTCTTCATTTCTTTCTTCTTCTTGTTGTTCTTTTTCTTCTACTACTTATTGTTGTTCGTGTACATCGTTTTGTTCTACTTCTTCTTCCTCTTCTTCTTTTTCTTCTTCTTCATTTTCTTTATTTGTTTCTTCTTCTTTTCATTCTTCTTTTTCTTGTTTTTCATTTTCTTCTTCTTCTTGTTCTTCTTCTTCTTCTTCTTCTTGTTCTACTTCTTCTAATTATTCTTCTTCCTCATCTTCTTCTTCTTCATTCTTTTATTCCTTGTCTACTACTTCTTATTCTTCATCTTTATCTTTTTTTTTTCCTCTTCTTCTTCTTTTTCTTCTCTTTCTCCTCTTGCATATCTTCTTCCTCCTCTTCTTCTTCTTTTCTTCTAACATTTCTTCTTCTCCATCTTTTTCTTCCACTTCCATGTCTTATTCATCTTTTTCTTCTCCTTCTTCTGCTTCTTCTTCTCCTTCTTCTTCTTCTTCCTCCTCTTATTCCTCCTCCTCTCCTTTTCCTTCTTCTCCTTCTTCATTTATTTTTTCTAATTCTTCTTATTCCTTTTCTTCTTCTTCTTCATCTTCTTTTTCTTCTTCTTATTCTTCTTCTTCTTCTTCTCCTTCTTTTCTTCTTCTTCTCTTTCATCTTCTTTTTCTTTTTCTTCTTATCCTTCTTCTGCTTCTTCTTCTTCTTCTACTACTTCTACTACTATTACCAGTTCAAATTCTTCTTCTTCTTCTTCTTCCTCTTCTTCCTTCCTTTTCTTCTTCTTTGTCCTCTTCTTCGACTTCTTCCACTTTTGCTCTTCTTCTTCTTCTTCTTGTTCTTCTTCTTCTGCATCTTTTTCTTCTCCTACTACTACTTCTTCCTCTTCCTCTTCTTTTTCACATTCTTCTTCTTCACTTCCCTCTTCTTCTTCTTTTTCTTCTTCTAGTTTTCTTTCTTCTTCTGCTTCTTCTTCTTCTACTGCTTCCTATACTTACTTCTAATTCTTCTTCTTCTCCTCTTTCTTCAACTTCCCCATCATCTTCTAAATCTTTTTCTACTTCCTCTCCTCCTTCCTCTTCTTCCTTACTCCTCTTCTTCTTCTTCTTCTTTCTCTTCTTTTTCTTCTTCTTCTTATTACACTTCTTCTATTCTTCTTCTTCTCCTCCTCTTTTTCTTCTACTTCTTCCTCTTCTTCAAATTTTTCTTATTCTTGTTCTTCTTCTACATCTTATTCTTCTCATTCTTCTTCTTCTTCTTCTTCTTATTATTATTCTTCTACTTCTTATTCTTGTTCTTTTTTTTCTTCTTCTTCTACTTCTTTTGCTTCCATTTTTTTTCTTTTTTTCTTCTTTTCTTCTTCTTCTTCTTCTACTTCTTCTTCTTCCACTTCTTCTTTTTCCTCGTCTTCTTCTTCTTCTACTACTTCTTCATTTTCTTTTTCCTCTATCACTTCTTCTATTTCTTCTTCTTCTTCTTCTACTACCTACTTCTAGTTCCTCTTCTTCTTCTTGTTCTTCTTTATCGTCTTCATCTTCTTCTTCTTCTTCTTCTTCTTCTAATTCTTCTTAATTTTCTTCGTCTTCTTCTAATTCTTCTTAATTTTCTTCGTCTTCTTCTTCTTCTTCCTCTTCTTCTCTAACTTCTTCTAATTCTTCTTCTTCTTTTTCTTCTTGTTCCCTTCTTCTTATTCATCTTCTTCTTTATCTTATTATTTACCTTCTACATTTTCTCTTCTTCTTCTTCTTCTTTTACTCCTTCCTCTACTCATCTTCTTGTTCTTTTTCTACTTCTTCTAAATCTTATTCTTCTACTTGGTATTGCTCTTACACCACTTCTTCTTCCTCTTCTTCTTCTTCCACTTCCTCTTCCTCTTCTTCCTTCCATCTCTTCTTCTTCTTCTTTTTCTACTTCTCCTTCTTTGTCTTCTTCTTCTTCTTCGTCGTCCTCTTCTTCTTCTTCTTCACCTTATTATTATTATTATTATTAATATTCTTGTTTTTCTTCTTCTTCTTCTTCTTCATTTCTTCAACTTCTTCATTTTCTTCAACGTCTTCATTTTCTTCTACTTCTTTTTCTCCTTCTTTATCTTCTTCTTCTGCTTCTTATTCATCATTTTCTTTTTCTCCTTCTACTACTTCTTCGATTTCCACTTCTTTTTCCTCCTCTTTTTCTTCTTCTTCTTCTTTTCCTTCTTCTTTTTCTTTTGCTTCTTCTTCTTCTTCTTCTTCTTCTTCTACTACTACTACTTCTTCTTCATCTTTCTCATCTTCTTCTTCCTCTTCTTATTCTTCCTCTATGTCTTCCTTGCCCTTCTTGCTCTTCTTCTTCTTCTTCTTCTACATCCTATTCTTTGGTTTCTTCTTCTTCTTCTTGTTCTTTTTCTTTTTCTCCTTCTTCTTCTCCTTCTACTTCTTCTTCATCTTCTCCTATTTCATCTTCTTCTTATTCTTCTTTTACTTCTTCTTCCACTACTTCTTCTTCTTCAACCTCTTTGTCTTCCTGTTCTTTGAATTACTCTTCTTCTTCCTCTTCTTCCTTACTCTTCTTCTTCTTCTTCTTCTTTTTCTTCTTCTTCTTCTTCTTCTTCTTCTTCTTTTTTAACATATTCTTCTTCGTCATCTTCTTTTTCATCTTCTTCTTCTTCTACATCTTACTCTTCTTCGTCCACATCGCTTTCTTCTACTACTTCTTCCTCTTCTACTTTTTCTTCTTCTGCAACTTCTTCTTCTTCTTTATTTACTTTATCTATTTCTTCTTCTTCTTCTTCTTCATCTTTTTCTTGTTTTCCTCTTCTTCTTCTTCTTGTTCTTCTTCTTCTTCTTCTTCTTCTTGTTCTAGTTATTCTGACTCTTCTTATTCATCATCATCATCTTCCTCTTCCTCCTTTTATTCCTTGTCTTCTTCTTCTTCTTCATCATCTTTATCTTTTTCTTTTCTTCCTTCTTCTTCTTTTTGTTCTCTTTCTCCTCCTACTTATCTTCCTCCTCCTCCTCTTTTGCTTCTTCTTCTCCTAGAATTTCTTCTTCTCAATCTTTTTCTTCCTCTTCCATGTCTTCTTCATCTTTTTCTTCTCCTCCTTTTTCCTTCTCCTTCTCCTTCTTCTTCTTCTTCTTCATCCTCCTCCTACTCCTCCTCTTCTTCTTCTTCTTCTTCTTCTTCTCCTTCTTCATCTATTTCTTCTAATTCTTCTTCTTCTTCTTCTTCTTTGCACTAAATCATCTTCTTATTATTTTGCTAATTCAAGTTCTTGGTCTTCTTTGTTGATCCCCTTTGTGCCCCACGAGTTTGATGAGTACAAAACCATTGTACTAATGTTACTAATGATTTGTTGAGTGTATTTCAGATCATGCTTCTCAAGTGCTTACAGGGATTAGGAGATTGGAGAGCTTGGTTGATTAATCCATGGAGCGATCCACATGAAAAGCATTGTCAAAGTTCATTAGTGGCATGGCTCAAGAACGACTCTCAAACGTCAGCTCATGAGAGTCAATCAGGTTCTCCTTGCGGCGTGGCAAAACCACTTGGAGATTTTCATATACTACATTATCAAGGTTAGATTGTTAAACCCATCCTGTTAATCAATATGTGACACACTTAGGATTGCATTTTTGAGATTCATATGCTTCTCAAGTCCTTGACTTGTATAATCAACATTTTACACCATATTTATTTTGGTTTAAATAAAAATATAATTATTATTATTTATTAAAGCGTTTTTCTCTTAAAGCATTTTTCTCTTTTCCTTTCCTGCTTTTCCGACGCAACGGGTATATGTTTTAAAATTATTTTCTTCTCCTCTTCTAGCCGTTGGAAGAAAACGGCTAAATCAACATTGTTGATCAGCCCTCTTCTATAAAAGGGATTAATTTTGAAGAGAAATGTGCAAGCATTTAACGCAAAAATCCTTCAAACAAGAAAAACAGAAACGACGCAATTTTACTGTTCATCGTCTTCCTCAGCCTTCTCGGAGCGAAACGGAACACGTTCATTTCGCCTCAAATTTGCACGTTTCGTTCCCTTTCTTTTCTATTTTACAATTGCTTACTCAACTACATCTCATACTCTGCTTAGCTACTTAGATTGAGGTTGAATTTACTGCAAATCTTTTCCGTTATCCAAGCTTCGCTAATCTTGATTTTTCGGACCAATCTTCACCAAATTTGATTGTTGTTACACGCCTTGGAATCTCTATTAGCTTTTCGGAATACAACTTATCAGTGTCGAATTTCTATTGCGTCGAATTTCAGACCAAATCACCTTCGAAACAACTCTTCCGCCTAAAACAGAACAACGCCTCTTGCAAACGCGATTTGGGCATTGTCCTGTTTGGAAAGCGCATTCAGAGGCGCGTAGTCCTGTTTTGAAGCGCGTTTAGAAGTGCGTTTTTTTTAAGCTGCGGTTTGAAAAGTGATTTCTTTAATTATCTTAAGTTTAATTAATTAGATTTAATTGTTAAGTATGAGCTCTAAGTACACAAGGACTTATATTTAAGAGCTCCAAATAATTTGTTTTTTTTTAACGAAATTTATATTGTTGAATTTTTTTTAGTTAAACATTTTTAATACTTGTTTAGTAGTTGTGTCACAAATTAAGATTAAAGGATTGTGGTACAGGTTGATGTAAAACTTTTACTTGAAAGCTGAAATCTGTTTTCTTACCAAAATTATAACAGCTTTGTTGCTGTGAGTGTGCAGCGTGTCTTGCTGCTGTTGATTGTATTTGGTTGGTACCAGTTGGGTTGATTGGTTGTTGTGAGGGTTTTGGCCTACCTGCCGGTTGGGCAAAAGGCAGTGTTTAGTAGTGAAGCCTGGCTGGGTCAGCTAGGGGTGGATGTAGGCAAAGGTTTTTCCAAACCACTTGAAATTGTGTGTGCTTTTCATTCCTTACTTTATTGCTCATAATTTCTCTTTACTATTGTAATTAACTTTAAAATTGTTTAAAAATTTGTAAAAGGAACAATTCACCCCCCCCCCCCTCTTGTAACACGCAAGTTTCCAACAATTGGTATCAGAGAGGGTTATATCGAGGGAAGCAATTCCTAAGAGAAGATTCAAATCTTATTCCTTTAGTGGTTGGTGAATTGTGTTCTTAATTATAGTGTTTTATCGATTTAGTTGCAAAAGAAGTTTAATTATTGTTTTTTGATTTTATTTGGCTATCACTTCTAAATTGCTATGGATTGTCCTCCTTTGTTTGTTGGTGACAACTATAATATTTGGAAAAATGCTTTTAAAAGTTTTATTATGAATGCTGATTATAATGTTTGGGATTACTTTGTTCATCCATTTGTAGTTCCTCAAGATAATAGTGATAGATCAAGAATGTCACTTCAATTGAATGCTAAGGGAGTGAATTACTTATTTTGTGCATTATCTCAAGAAATTGGTATTAAAGTGTGTACCTTCACATCTAGTTTTGAGATGATGCAGTAATTAGACAGGTTGTATGGTGAAGTTCAACTCCAAGCATGTGATGATGATAAAAAGAAGGAGAAGAACCATAAGAAGAAGGAAAAGAAGAAGAAGAAGAAGAAACTCATTTCAGAAGGAAATCATGGAGGTAAAAATATTTCAAATATTAGTTGTTCTTCTAATGACTATGCTTCTGAATCTAGTGATGATTTGTTAGAATGTTTTGAGGAGTTAGCAATTGAATATAAAAATTTGAGCAAAAAGTATCTTGATCTTAAAAAAGTTTGTACTAAATAAGAATCTAGGATAAGTGAATTGCATGAACAATGTGTTGCACTTAAAGAAGAAAATGTTTCTCTAACTAGTCAAGTGCAAGTGCATATTTCTAATGTTTCATGTTTGCAAGAATCAAGGAAGGATTATGAAGTTGAATTATCTAAGCATGTTTCATGTATTGATGTTTTAACTTCTGAGAATGAATGCTTAAGAAAAGAAAGTTCCTTGCTTAAGGAAAAATTAGCTACTTTTGATATGCTTGAAAAAGAACTAGTTGATTTAAAGGCTAAGTTTATTGATACATCTTCAATTGCCTCTACTTCTCATGTTCATTCACATGTGCCTTATCATGTTCACTCATCCTATGTTGTGAAGAAGAATACTAGTCATCAGCATGTTACAACTAATGTTTCATCTTGTATCTCTACACATGCAAAATTGTCTACACACTTGTCCCATCATGCCTTATCCAATAGTCATATGTTAAGTGATAATAGATGTTTGCATGATAAGTATAGACTGAAGAGATCATATATTCATGAAAATAAGACATCACATAGTTCTACTTTACATACATCTTATTCTCATGCTAGATCTTCTGTTGTATGCAATTACTGTACTGGACTTGGACACATCTCTTTAGATTGCCCCATTAGGAAGTCTAACATTTCAAAACAAGACAAATATGTATGGATTCCTAAAGGCACCCATGTTAAAAATAGTTTTATAAAATCATCTACTTCACACACTATCACTTCAGAACCAAAGATGGCTTGGGTTTCAAAAATTAAATCATAGATAGTTGTGATGGTGTGTCTCCATAAGTAGGACCAATGGAGACAAACCTTGCTTTGTGAGTTTGGATGTGACTCACTTGCAAAATGTATGCGGTCCTTAGATTACTTAGAGTAGGATAGAATGACTATCTTCTTAGATTTTATATTGATCAATATCATATCTTTTAAAATTGTTAGGTAATGTACACCATTGTAATTTTGAAGAAATAAATAGTTTTGAAGAAGTCAAGACCATGAGTGAGTTGATAAGATTTTCATTATGAATCATGATTTAATAGTCTTGTGATTAGTAATTGAAAATTAAAATGTAGTAAGACTTTTGAGGTTATGGTTAAATCATTTTGTAGCTTTGAAATTAATTTTAAAACTTGGTGCTTATGATAAAGTTGAATTGAATTTTCGTTTAGGATTATAAATAGAAAATTAAAAGATAAAACTCTTAGGTATTTCATTGGTCTTTATTATTAAAATTTTCATCAATTGGTATAAAAACAATTAACATATTTAAGAGCAAGATTAGATTCGAAATCTGCTCCTAGAAATATAGAGATGAAAAGTTAGTGTGATTTACTTCTATAGTACATATGGTTATTCTTCAATCAATAATAGTGATGGATTAGATGATAGAATCATTATTGATGTCTTTTTAATATTTAAGAGTGAGCTCAAAGTGAATTAGTAAAGTTATATGTTCAAAGGCTTATTTGATAGTCTTCTTATACAATCCAATGTGTATTGAGCTTTTAGATTATTTACTAAAATATAAAACCCAAGAAATGTCATAACACTTGGTTTGATAATTATAGGGGAGAATGTAGCAATAAATACATAATGTGTTATTCCAAAAATTGTATAAGAAATGTTGAAGTTCTCACAACTGAATTTAGGAGAAAAATTGAGTAAGTATTAAGCATTAATATAATTATATAAATTTTCCCATTTAGAAGTTGGAGTAATTGCTTTCCTACTACACTTTGCTTAAAACATTTTAATAATATTTTGGTTTGCTACCAAGCTTCTATTATTCATGCTAGATCTTAATCAACATGTTAAAATTAACATCTTTTGATTTATGACAAAAAGGGGGAGAGATATGTGAGAAAATATTAATTATCATTCCCATTCATGCATCCTTTATAACCGTTAGTTAAATTATCTATATTGCATACCTTGAAGGGGAGCATGAATGTAGGGGGAGTAATTTTATGTGAAACATATAACTTCTTAATCAATGGTTTTGTCATCATCAAAAGGGGGAGATTGTTGAACCCCTTTGTGCTCCACGAGTTTGATGAGTACAAAACCATTGTACTAATGTTACTAATGATTTGTTGAGTGTATTTCAGATCATGCTTCTCAAGTGCTTACAGGGATTAGGAGATTAGAGAGCTTGGTCGATTAATCCATGGAGCGATCCACATGAAAAGCATTGTCAAAGTTCATTAGTGGCATGGCTCAAGAACGACTCTCAAACGTCAGCTCATGAGAGTCAATCAGGTTCTCCTTGCGGCGTGGCAAAACCACTTGGAGATTTTCATATACTACATTATCAAGGTTAGATTGTTAAACCCATCCTGTTAATCAATATGTGACACACTTAGGATTGCATTTTTGAGATTCATATGCTTCTCAAGTCCTTGACTTGTATAATCAACATTTTACACCATATTTATTTTGGTTTAAATAAAAATATAATTATTATTATTTATTAAAGCATTTTTCTCTTAAAGCGTTTTTCTCTTTTCCTTTCCTGCTTTTCCGGCGCAACGGGTATATGTTTTAAAATTATTTTCTTCTCCTCTTCTAGCCGTTGGAAGAAAACGGCTAAATCAACATTGTTGATCAGCCCTCTTCTATAAAAGGGATTAATTTTGAAGAGAAATGTGCAAGCATTTAACGCAAAAATCCTTCAAACAAGAAAAACGGAAACTGCGCAATTTTACTGTTCATCGTCTTCCTCAGCCTTCTCGGAGCGAAACGGAACGCGTTCATTTCGCCTCAAATTTGCACGTTTCGTTCCCTTTCTTTTCTATTTTACAATTGCTTACTCAACTACATCTCATACTCTACTTAGCTACTTAGATTGAGGTTGAATTTACTGCAAATATTTTCCGTTATCCAAGCTTCGCTAATCTTGATTTTTCGGACCAATCTTCACCAAATTTGATTGTTGTTACACGCCTTGGAATCTCTATTAGCTTTTCGGAATACAACTTATCAGTGTCGAATTTCTATTGCGTGGAATTTCAGACCAAATCACCTCCGAAACAACTCTTCCGCCTAAAACAGAACAACGCCTCTCACAAACGCGATTTGGGCATTGTCCTGTTTGGAAAGCGCGTTCAGAGGCGCGTAGTCCTGTTTTGAAGCGCGTTCAGAAGTGCGTTTTTTTTTAAGCTGTGGTTTGAA
>JAIUJO010001522.1:5000-7500 GCA_023846275.1 Vanilla planifolia
AGAAGAAGAAGAAGAAGAAGAAGAAGAAAAACAAGAAGAAAGAGAAGACGAAGTAGATGAAGAAGAAGTAAAAGAAGAAGAACAAGAAGAAGAAGAAGAAGATGAAGAAAAGAGAGAAGAAGAAGAAGAAGAACAAGAACAAGAAGTGGAAGAAGAAGATGACGACGTTCTTGTTGATAAAAAGGAAGAAGAAGATAAAGAAGAAGAAGAAGAATAAGAAAAAGAAGAAGGATAAAAAGTGGAAGAAGAAGAAGAAGTAGAAGAAGAAGAAAAAAAAAGGAGGAGAAGAAAAAGAACATGAAGAAGAAGAAGAAGACGATGATGATGATGATGACGATGATGATGATAATGATGAAGATGATGGAGAAGAAGAAGAAGAAGAAGAAGAAAAAGAAGAAGAAGAAGAAGAGGAAGAAGAAGAAGAAGAGGATGAAAAGAAGAAGTAGTAGAAGAGGAAGAAGAAGAAAAGTAGAAGCTGAAGTAAAAGAAGACGAAGAAGAAGATGTAGTAGTAGTAGTAGAAGAAGAAGAAGAGGAACAAGAAGAAGATGAAGAAGAAGTAGAAGAAGTTGATGAAAAAGTAGAAGAAGAAGAAGAAGAACAAAAACAAGAAGAAGAAAAAGATGAAGAAGAATGTGAAGAGGATGAAGAATAAGTGGAAGAAGAAGAAGATGTAGAAGAAGGAGGAGGAGGATGAGATGAATAAGAAAAGTTTACGAAGAGGAATAGGTAGAAGAAGACGATAAAGAAAAAGATGTAGTTGTAGAAGAACAAGAACAAGCAGAAAAATAAGTACAAAAAGAAGGTGAGCAAAAAGAAGAAGAAGTGGAGGTAGAGGAAGAAGAAGAAGAAGAAGATTAAGAAGAAGTTGTACAAGAAAAAGATGATGAAGAAGAAGGAGAAGTACAAGAAGTGGAAGAAGCGAAAGAAGAAGATGAAGAAGAAAAGGAGGAAGAAGAAGTGGAAAATGAAGAAGAATAGGAAGAAAAAGAAGAGGAAAAGATGAAGATGATGAAGAACAAGAAAAAGCCGAAGAAGAATAAGGAGACGAATGTGAAGAGGAAGAAGAAGATGAAGAAGAAGAAGAAGAAGGAGAAGTAAAATGAAGAAGAAAAAGAAGAAGAAGAAGAATAAAAGAGAAGAAGAATTAGAAGAAGGTGAAAAAGTAGTAGTAGTAGTAGAAGAAGAAGAAGCAGAAGAAGGAGGTGATCAAGAAGAAGAAGAAGACGAATAAGAAGAATAAGAAGAAGAAGAAGAAGAAGTAGAAGTAAAAGAAAAAGGAGGAGAAGAATAAGAATAAGAAGAAGAAGAAGAAGAAGCAGAAGAAGAAGAAGAAGAAGAAGAAGAAGAGGAAGAAGCAGAAGATGAAGAAGAAGAAGAATAAGAAGAAGTAGAAGTAGACAGATAAAGAAGAAGTAGTAGAAGAAGATGATGAAGAAGAAGAATAAAAAGAAGAAGAAAAAGAAGAAGAAGCTGATAAAGCGAATGAAGAAGAAGAAGAAGAAGAAGAATAGGAAGAAGTAAAAGAAGAAGAAGGAGGAGGAGAAGAAGAAGAATATGAAGAAAAAGAAGAGGAAGAAAAAGATGAAGACGAAAATGAAGTAGTAGAAGAAGTAGAACAAGAAGAACAAAAAATAGAAAAAGAAGGAAAATAAGAAGAAGAAGATGATGATGATGAAGAAAAAGAAGACGACAAAGAAGAAGAACAAGAAGAGGAAGAACAAGAAGAAGAACAAAAAGATAAAGAAGAAGAAGAAGAAGGAGGAGGAGGACGAGGAGAAGAAGTATAAGAAGAAGAAGAGGAAGAAGGAGGTGAACAAAAAAAGAAGTAGAAGAAAAAGTAGAAGGAGAAGAAGAACAAGAAGAAAATATGAAGAACAAGAAGAACAAGAAGTAGAAGAAGAGGAAGTAGAGGAAGAAGAGGGAGAAGAAGAAGATAATGATGATGAAGAAGAAGAAATCGTAGAAGAAGAAGCTAAGAAGGAGAAGAAGAAGGACAAGAAGCAGAAGAAGTGGAAGAAGAAGAAGAAGAAGAAGAAAAAGAAGAAGAAAAAGAAGAGGAAGAAGAAGACGAAGAGGAAGAGGAATCACAAGAAGCAGAGAAAAAAAGAAGAATAGGATGAAGAAGAAAAATAACAAGTTGAAGTAGAATGAAAAGGAGAATAAAGAGAAGAAGAAGAACAAGAAGAACAACAAGATGAAGAAGAAAAAGAAGAAGAAGAAGAAGAAGTAAAAGAAAAGAAGAAAAAGAGGTAGAGGAAGAAGATGAGGAAGAAGAAGAAGAAAAAGTTGAAAAAGAAGAAGCAGAAGAAGAAGAAGAATGAGAAGAAGTTGAAGAAGAGCAAAAAGAAAAAGAGAAAAAGAGGAAAAAGAAGAAGAAGAAGAAGAAGAAGAAGAAGCAGAAGCAGAAGAAGAAGAAAAAGAAGAAGAAGAAGAAGAAGAAGAAGAAAAAGAAGAAGAAGAAGAAGAAGAAGAAGAAAAAGAAGAAGAAGAAGTAAAAG
>JAIUJO010001522.1:15000-17500 GCA_023846275.1 Vanilla planifolia
CTACTTCTTTTACTTCTTATTCTTTCTCTTCTTCTTCTTCACTTCTCTTTTTTCTTCTTCTTTTTCTTCTTTTTCTTCTTCTTGTTCTTCTTCTCCTTCTTCTTCTTCTTCTTCTTCCTCTCTTTCTTCTTCTTCTACTTCATCTTCTTCTTCTTTTGCTTCCTCTTCTTCTTCTTCTTCCTCCTCTTCTTCTTCTTTTATTTATTTTTCTTTTTCTTCTTTTTCTTCTTCTTCTTCTGCTACTTCTTCTTTTCTTCTTCTTCTTCTTCTTCTTCTTCCTTTTCATCATCTTCTTCTTCTTGTTTGCCTTCTTCTTCTTCTTCTTCTTCTTTTACTTCATCATCTTCTCTTCTTCTTCTTCTACTTCATCTTCTACATCGTCTTCCTCTTCTTCTTTTTCTTCTTTTTGTTCTTTTACTTCTTTTCTTCTTCTTCTTCTAATTCTTCTTCTTCTAATTCTTCTTCTTCTTCTTCTTTTACTTCTTCTTCTCCTTCTTCTTCTCATTATACTTCTTCTTCTTATGTTTTTTATTCTCCTTCTTCTTCTCCTTCTACTTCTTCTACTTCTTCGATTTCTTCTTCTTCTTCTTCTAGATCTTTTTTTCTTCTTCTTCTACTTCTTCTTCTTCTTCTCCTTCTTCTTCTTCCTCCTCCTCTTCTTCTTCTTCTACTTCTTCTTCTTCTTCTTCTTCTTCTTCTTCTTCTTCTTCTTGTTCTTGTTCTTCTTTTTCTTCTTCATCATCATCACCTTCTTCTTCCACTTGTTCTTCTTCTTCTTCTTCTTCTACTACTACTTCTTCTTCTCCTTATTCTTCTTCTTTTGCTTGTTCTTTTTCTTCTTCTTCCACTTTTTTTTTCTTCCTCTTCTTCTTCTTCTTCTCCTTCTTCTTCCTCTTCTTCTTCTTCTTCTTCTTCTTCCTCTTCTTCTTCTTCTTCTTCTTCATCTTCTTCTTCTTCATCATCTTCTTCTTCTTCATCTATTACTACTACTACTTCTTTGTCTTCTTCTTCTTCCTCTTCTTCTTCTTCTTTTTCTTCTTCTTTTTCTCCTTCTTCTTCTTCTTTTTCCCCTTCTTCTACTACTTCTTCTTCTTCTTCTTCTTCTTCTCCTCCTTCTTCTTCTAATTCTTCGTCTTCTACTACTTCTTCTACTTATTATTCTTCATCATCGTCATCTTCTTCTTCTCCTCCTTCTTCATCATCTTCTTCTTCTTCCTTTTCTTCTTCCTTTTCTTCTTCTTCTTCTTTCTCCGTCTTCTTCATTTCCTTATTGTTCTTCTCCTTCTTCTTCTTCTCTTCTTCTTCTTGTTCTTCATATTCATCTTCTTTGTCTTGTTCTTCATGTTCATTTTCTTCTTCTTCTTTTTGTTCTTCTTCTTTTCGTCTTCTTCCTCCTCTTCTTATTCTTCATCATCACCATCATCTTCTTCTTCTTGTTCTGGTTCTTCTTTTTCTTCTACTACTAGTACTACTACTTATTCTTCTTCTTCATCTTCATTCTCTTCTTCTTCTACTTCTTCTTCTTCTTCTTTCTCTTCTTCATCTTCTTCTTGTTCATCTTCTTCTTCTTTTTCTTCTTCTTCTTATACTTCTTCTTCTTCTTCTTCTTCTTCTAATTATTCTTCCTCTACTACTTCTTTTACTTCTTCCTCTTCTTCATCATCAACTTCTTCTACTCCTTCTTCTTCTTCATCATCTTCATCTTCCTCCTTTTCTTCTTCTTCTTCTTCTCCTTCTTCTTCTTTTCCTTCTTCTTCTTCTTCTTCTTCTTCTTCCTCTTCTTCTGCTTCTTCTTCTTCTTCATCATTTTCTTCTTCCTCTTCTTCTTCTTCTTCTTCTTCTTCTTCTTCTTCTTCCTCCTCCTCTTCTTCTTCTTCTTCTTCTTCTTGTTTACTTCTTCTACTTCTTCTTTTCCTTCTTCTTCTTCTTGTACTTCTTCTTCTCCTTCATTTTCTTCTTCCTGTTCTTCTTCTTGTTCTTCATCTTCTTCTTCTTCTTCTTCTTCTTCTTCTTCTTCTTTTGTTCTGGTTTTACTTCTTCTACTTCTTCTTTTCCTTCTTCTTCTTCTTCTTCTTCATTTTCTTCTTCCTCTTCTTCTTCTTCTTCTTCTTCTTCATCTTCTTCTTCTTCTTCTTCTTCTTCTTTTCTTCTGGTTTTACTTCTTTTACTTCTTCTTTTGCTTCTTCTTCCTCTTCCTCTTCTTCTCCTCCATTCTTCTTTTCTTCCTGTCTTTCTTCTTCTTCTTCTTACTCCTCTTCTTCTTCATCTTCCTCTTCTTGTTCTTCCTCCTCTCCTTCTTCTTCTTCTTTTTCCTCTTCTTCTTCTTTTACTTCTTCTTCTTCTTCTTCTTTTTCTTCTTCTGATACTTCTTCTTTTCCTTTCTCTTCTTCTTCTTCTTTTTCATCATCTTGTTCTTCTTCGTCTACTTCTTCTTCTTCTTTTTCTACATCCAGTTCTTGTTGTTCTTCTTCTTCAACATCTTCTTATTCTTCCTCTTCTT
>JAIUJO010001522.1:82500-95000 GCA_023846275.1 Vanilla planifolia
CTTCTTCGTCTTCTCCTTCTACTTTTTCTACCTCATTTCTTCATCTTAATCTACTCCATCTTCTTCTTCTTCTACATCTTCCTCTCCTTCTTCATCATCATCATCTTCTTCTACTTATTCTTCTTGGTCTTCCCCTTTTTCTTCTTCTTCTTCTTCTCCTCTTACTCCTTCTTCTTCACCTTCTTCTTCTACTTCTTCTTCTTCATCTTCTTCCTCTTCTTCTTCTTCTTCCTCTTCCTCTTCTACTTCTTCTACATCTTAACTTCTTTATCTTCCTCTTGTTCTTCTTCTTCTTGTTCCTACTCTTCTTTTTCTTTTTCTATTTCTTCTTCTTCTTCTTCTTTTTCTTCATCATCTATTTCTTATTCTTCTTCATGTTTTTCTTCTTCTTCTTCTTCATTTCTTCTTCCTTTTCATCTTCTCCTTCTTTTTCTTCTTCCTCTTCTTCATCATCATCTTCTTCCTCTTCTTCATCTTCTTATTCTTCTTCTTCTTCTTCTTCTTGTTTTTCTTCATCATCATCATCATCTTCTTCTTCTTCTACAACTTGTTTTTCTTCTTCTTCTTCTTCTTCTTCTACTTCTACTTCTTCTTCTCCTTCTTCTCATTCTTCTTCTTCTTCGTCTTCTTCTTCTCCTTCTTCATCTTCTTCTTTCTTCTACTTTTTCTTCATCTTCTTCTTCTTCTTCTTCTTCTTCATATTCTTCTTCATCTTCTTCTTCTTCTTCTTCTTCTTCTTCATATTCTTCTTCATCTTCTTCGTCTTCTTCTTCTTCTTCTTCTACTTAATCTTCTTCTTCTTCTTCTTCTTCTTCTTCTTGTTCTTCTTCTCCTCCTCCTTCTTCTTCGTCTTTTACTTCTACATTTTTATCTTCTTCATCTTTTCTTCTTCTTCCTCTTCCTTTTCTTCTTCTTCTTCTTCTTCTTCTTCTTCTTTTACTTCTTTTTCTTCTTCTTCTTCTTTTTCTTCTTCCTCTTCTTCTTCTTCTTCTTATCCTTCTTCTTCTACTTCTTGTACTTCTTCTTCATCATCTTCTTCTTCTTCTTCATCCACTTCTTCTTCTTCTTCTTCTTCTTCTTCTTCTTCTTCCTCTTCTTCTTCTTCTTCCTCTTCTTCTTCTTCTTCTTATTCTTGTTCTTCTTCTTCTTCTTCTTCTTTTTCTTCTTTTTCTTCTTCTTCTTCTTCTTCGTCCCCTTCTTCTTCTTGTTCTTATCCTTCCTCTTCCTCATCATCATCTTCTTCTTCTTCCTCTTCTTCTTCTTCTTCTTCTTCTACTTCTTCTTCTTTAGCTTCTTCTTCTTCTTTGACTTCTTCTACTTCCTATTCATCAACGTCATCTTCTTCTTCTTCTTCCATTTCTTCTTCTGCTTCTTCTTCTTCTTCTTCTTATTCTTCTTCCACTTATTCTTTTTCTTCTTCTACTTTTCCTCTTCTTCCTCTTCTTCATCTTCTTCTTCTTCTCCTTCTCCTTCTTCTTCTTCTTCTTCTTCTTCTTCATCTTCATCAGCTACTTCTTCTTCTTCTTCTTCTTCTTCTCCTTCTCCTTCTTCTTCTTCTTCTTCTTCTTCTTCTCCTCTTACTAATTCTTCTTCTTTGACTACTTCTACTTCTTCTTCTTCCACTTCTTCCCCTTCTTCTTCTTCTATTACTCCCTCCTCTTATTCTTCTTCTTCTTCGTCGTTTTCTTATCCTTCTTTTTCTTCTTCTTCTCTTTCTCTTTCTCCTTCTTTTTCTTCTTCTTCTTCTTCTTCTTATACTTCTTCTTCTTCTTCTTCTTCTTCTTCTTCTCCTTCTACTTCCTCTTCTTTTACTTCCTCTACCACTTCCTCTTCTTCTTCTACCTCTTCCTCTTCTACTTCTTCTTCTTCTTCTTCTTTTTCTTCTTCTTTTTCTTTTTCTTCTTCTTGTTCTACTACTTCTTTTTCTCGTTCTTGTTGTTGTTTTTGTTCTTGTACTTCTTCTTCTTCTTCTTTTTCTTCTTCTACTTATTCTACTTCTTTTTCTTCTTCTACATTCTAATTCTTTTTCTTCTTTTCTTCTACTTCACTTCTTCTTTTTGTTCTTTTTCTTTTCTTCTTCTTGTTCTTCTTCTTCTACTACAACTACTTCTTCTCCTTCTTCTACTTCTTATTCTAGTTCTTCATCATCATCATCTACTTCTTCTACTCTTATTCTCCTTCCTCTTCTTCTACTTCTTCATCTTCATCTTCTTCTTCATCTTCTTCTTCTTCTTCTTCTCCTTCTTCTTCTTCATCATCTTCCTCTTCTTCTTCTTCTTCTTCTTCTTCTTCTTTTACCTCTTCTTCTCCTTCTACTTCTTCATCGTCTTCTACTTCTATTTCTTCTTCCTCTTCTTCTTCTTCTTCTTCTTCTTCTTTTCTTCTTTTTCTTCTTCTAGTTCTTCTTCTTCTTGTTGTTGTTCTTCTTCTACTTCTTTTTTTTCTTCTTTTTCTTCTTCTTCTCCTTCTTCTTCTTCTTCTACTTCTTCTTCTTCTTCTCCTTCATCTTCTTTTTCTTCTTCTTCTTCTTCGTCTTCCTCTTCTTCTTTTTCTTCTCCTTCTTCTTCTACTTCTTCTTCTTCTTCTATATCTAATTCTTCATCTTTCCCTTCTTCTTCTTCTTCTTCTTCCATATCTTTTTCTTCTTCTTCTTATTTAACTTCTTCGAATTCTTCTTCGTCATCGTCATCTTATTCTTCTTCTTCCTATTCTTCTTCTTTTTTTTTAATTCTTCTCCTTCTTCTACTTCTTCTTCTTCTTCATCTACTACTTCTTGTTCTTCCTCTTCTTCTTTTCCTTCTACTACTTCTTCTCCATCTTCTTCATCTTTTTCTTCTTCATCTTCATGTTCTTCTTCTTCTTCTTCTTCTTCATCTTCTTCTTCTTCTTCTTCTTCTTCTCCTTCTCCTTCTTCTCCTCATTCTTCATCATCATCATTTTCTACTTCTTCTCCTCCTCCTCATACCAATTCTTCTTCTTCTTTTACTACTTCTGCTTCCCCTTCTTCCTCTTCTTCTTCTTCTTCTACTTCTTTCCCCTCTTCTTCTTCTTCTTCTTCTTCTTCGTTTTCTTCTCCTTCTTCTTCTTCTTCTTCTTCTTCTCTTACTTCTTCTCCTTTTTCTTCTTCTTCTTCTTCTTGTTGTTTTATTACTTCTTCTTCTTCTTCTTCTTTTACTTCATCTACCTCTTCCTCTTCTTCTTCTTCTTCTACTTTATCTTCTACTCCTTATTCTTCTTCTATAGTTTCTCCTTCTATTACTTCTTCTTTTTCTTTTCCTTCATAATCTTCTTCTTCTTCTTCTTCAACTTCTTATTCTTGTTCTTCTTCTTGTTCATCTTTTTCTTCTTCTTTTTCTTCTTCTACTTCATCTTCTTCTTATTTTTCTTCTTCTTCTTCTACTACTACTACTTCTTCTTCTACTTCTTTGTCTTCTTCTTCTTCTTCTTCTTCTAATCTCCTTCTTCTACTACTTCTTCAACTTCTTCTTCTTCTTCTTCTTCTTCATTTTCCTCTTCTTCTTCTTCTTCTTCTTCTTTTTCCTCTTCTTCTCTTTCTTCTTCTTCTTCTTCTTCTTCTTCTTCTTCTTTGTCTTCTTCTTCTTCTTCTTCTTCTTCTTCTTCTTCTTCTACTTTTTCTTCTTATTCTTCTTCTTCTTCTTCTTCTTCTCCTACTTCTTCAACTTCTTCTTCTTTTTCCTCTTCTTCTTCACTTCTTCTTCATGTTGTTCTTCTTTTCTTCTTCTTCTTCTCCTCCCTCTTCTTCTACTACTACTACTTCTTCTTCTCCTTCAACTTCTTCTTCTCGTTCTTCTTCTTCTTCTTCTACTACTTATTCTCCTTCTTCTTCTTCTTCTTCTTCTTCTTCTTCCTCTACTTACTCTTCTTCTTCCTCTTATTATTGTTGTTCGACTTCTTCTTCTTCTTTTTCTTTCTCAAATTCTTCTTCTTCTTCTTCTGCTTCATCTTCATCATCTTCTTCTTTTTCTTCTTCGTCTTCCCCTTCGCTTTCTTTTTTTTCTTTTTCTTCTTCTTCTTCTAGTTCTTCTTCTTCTTCTTCTTCTTCTACATCTTCTTCTACCTATTCTTTGTCTTTTTCTTCTTCTTCTTCTTCTACTTCTTCTTCTTATTTTTCTACTTCTTCATCATCTTCTTAGTCTTCCTCTTCTTCTACTTATTCTTCTTCTCCCTCTTCATCTTTTTCTTCTTCTTCTACTCCTTTTCTTCTTCTTCTTGCTCTTGTTCTTCTTCTTCTTCTTAATCTTCTTCTTCTTCTCCTTCTTCTTCCTTGTCTTCTTCATCATCCTCCTCTTTCTTCTACTTCTTCTTCTTCTTCTTCTTCTTCATCTTCTTTCTCTTATTCTACTTCTTTTTCTTTTTCTTCTTATTCTACTTCTTCTTCTTCTTCTTCTTCTTCTTCTTCCTCTTCTTCTTCTTCTTCTTCTTTTCCTTCCTCTTCATCATCTTCTTATTCTTCTTCATCTTCCTCTTCTTCTTCTTCTTCTTCTTCCTCTTCTTCTTCTTCTTCTTCTTCTTCTTCTTCTTCTTCTTCTTCTTCTTCTTCTTCTTCTTCTCTACATCTTCTTCTACCTGTTCTTCCTCTTTTTCTACTTCTTCTCCATCTACTTCTTCTTCTTATTCTTCTATTTCTTCTTCATCTTCTTAGTCTTCCTCTTCTTCTACTTATTCTTCTTCTCCCTCATCATCTTTTCATCTTTTTCTACTCCTTTTCTTCTTCCTCTTGTTCTTCTTCTTCTTCTTCTTCTTCTTCTTCTTCTCCTTCTTCTAGTTCTACTTCTTCTTCTCTAGTTCTTCTTCTTCTTCTTCTTCTACTTCATTTTCTTCTTCTTTTTCCTCTTCTTCTTCTTCTTCTACTTCTACTTCTTCATCTTTTTCTTCCTCTAGTTCTTCTGAATTTTCTTCTTCTTCTTCTTCTTTTCCTTTTTCTTCTTCTTCTTCTAATTCTTCTTATTCTGTTATTTCTTCTTTTGCTAGTTTTTCTTCTTAATCTTCTTCATCTTCTTCTTCTTCTCCTTCTTATTGTTTTACTTCTTCTTCTTCGAATTCTTCTTCTCCTTCTTCTTCTTTATCTTCTTTTTCTTCTTTTTCTTCTTCTACTTCTTCTGCTTCTTCTTCTTCTTCTTCTTTTTCCTCCTATTCCACTCCTTCAAATTCTTCCTCTTATACATCTTCTTCTTCTTCTTCTTCTACTTTTTCTTCTTCTTCCTGTTCTTCTTCTTTGTCTTCTTCTTCTTCTTCTTCATCTTCTTCTTCTTCTTCTCCTTCTTACTCTTCTTCTTCTTCTTCTTCTCCTTCTTCACCTTCTTCTTCTTCTTCATTTTCTTCTTCTTCTACTTCTTCTTCTTCTTCTTCTTCTTCTTCTTCTTCTTGATCTTCTCCTTCTGTTTCTTTCAAATCCTCTTCTTCTTCTTCTTCTTCTTCTACTTCTTCTCCTTCTTCTTCTTCAACTTCTTGATCTACTTCTTCGACTTCTTCTTTTTCTTATTCTTGTTGTTGTTGTTGTTCTTCTTCTTCTTGTTCTTCTACTTCTTCTTTTTGTTCTTCCTCTTCTCCTTCTTGTCTTCTACATCTACTTCTTCTTCTTCTTCTTCTACTGCTTCTTCTTCTACTTCATCTTCTTCTTCTTCTTCTTATTTTCCTTCTTCTTCTTCTTCTTCTGCATCTTCTACTCCTTCTTCTTCTTCTACTTCTTCTTCTTCTTTTACTTTTTCTTCTTCTTCTTCTTCTTCTTCTTCTACTACTACTTCTTCTTCTTCAACTTCTTTTTCATCTTCTTCTTCTTTTTCTTCTTCCTCTTCTTCTATTTCTTCTTCTTCTTTTTCTTCTTGTTTTTGTTATTCTAATTCTTTTGTCTTATTCTTCTCCCTTTTCTTCTTCTTCTTCTTCTTCTTCTTCCACTGTTTCTTCTTCTTCAACTACTTCTTCATCTTCTTCTTTTACTACTTCCAGTTCTTCTCCTTCTTTTTCTTCTTCTCCATCTTCTTCTTCTTCTTCTTCTTCTTCTTCATTTTCTTCTTCTTCATCATCTTCTTCTTCTACCTCCTCTTGTTCTTCTTTGTCTTCATAATCATCAGCATTGTCTTCTTCTTCTTCCCCTTCATCTTCTTGTTCTTCTACTTCATCTTCTTATACTTATTCTTCTTCTTCTTCTTCTTCACAACATCATAATCTTCTTCTTATCCTTCTTCTGTTGTTTTTCTTCTTCTTCTTCTTCTTCTTCATCTTCTTTTTCTTCTTCTTGATCTTCTTCTTTTTCTACTACTTCTTCTTTTTGTTTTTGTTCACTTCTTCTTCTAATTCATCTTCTTCTTCTTTTTCTTCTTGTTCTTCTTTTACTTCTTCTTCAACTTCTTCTTCTTCTTCTTCTTCTTCTTCATCTTCTACTTTTTCTTCTTCTTTTTGTTCTTCATCTTCTTCTATTTCTTCTTCTTCTTCTTCTTCATTATTATCTTCATCTTTATCTTCTTCTTCTTCTTTTTCTTCTTACTCTTCTTCTTCTTCTTCTTCTTCTTCTTCTTCTTCTTCTTCTTCTTTTACTTCTCTATCTTCTTCTTCTTCTTTCTCTTCTTCTTCTTTTTCTTCTACTTCTTCTTTTTCTTCTTCTTCTTCTTCTTATTCTTCTTCTTCTTCTTCTTCTTCTTTTTCTTCTTCTTCTTCTTTTCTTCTTCTTCTTCTTTTTCTCCTTCAACTTCTTTGTCTTCTTCTTTTACTTCTTCTTCTTCTTCTTCTTCGTCTAATTCTTCACCTTCTTCTTCTTCTTCTTTTTCTTCCTCCTCTTGTGCTTCTTCTTTTTCTTCTTCTTCTTCTTCTTCTTTTTCTTCTACTTCTTCCTGTTCTTCTTCTACTTGTTCTTCTTCTTCTTCTTCTACTTCTTCTTTTTCCTCTTTATATTCTTCTCCTTCTTCTACTACTACTTCTTCTTTTTCTTCTTCTTCTACTTCTCCATCTTCTTCTACTTCTTCTTCTTCTTCTTCTTCTTCTTCCTCTTGTTGTCCTTCTTCATCAACATTAACACCAACATCATCTTCTTTTTCTTCTTCTTCTTCTTGGTTTTTTTATACTTCTTCTTTTTCTTTTTCTTCTTCTTCTTCTTGTTGTTTTTCTTCTTCTTCTTCTTCTTCTACTACTACCTCTTCTTCTTCTATTTCTTCTTCTTTTTCTGCTTCTTTTACTTCTTTTTCTTCTTCTTTTACTTCTTTTTCTTCTTCTTCTTCTTCTATGACTACAACCTCTTCTTCTTCTTCCTTCGTCTTCTTCTTCTTCTTGTCCTTCTACTTCTTCTTCCTCCTCTTCTTCTTCTTCTTTTTCATTTACTTCTAAGACTACAACCTCTCCTTCTTCTTCCTTCGTCTTCTTCTTCTTCTTCTTCTTGTCCTTCTACTTCTTTTTCTTGCTCTTCTTCTTCTTCTTCTTCTTTTACATCTTCTTCTTCCCCTTCTTTTTCTTCTTCTTCTACTTTTTCTTATTCTTCTTCATATTACAATTATTATTATTATTATTAATATTATTATTCATCTTTTTCTTCTTCTACATCTTCTTCTTCTTCTTCTTCTTCCTCTATTCTTCTTCTTCTTCATTATAATCATCATCATCACCATCTTCTTCTTCTTACTCTTCTTCTTCTTCAAACTCCTTCTTCTTCTTCTTTTTCTTCTTCTTCCTTTTCTTCTTCTACTACCATTATTTCTTCTACTTCTTCCTCTACTTTGTTTTTCTACTCCTTCTTCTTCTTCTTCATCTCTACTGCTTCTTCTTCTTCTTTTTATTCTTCTTCTTCTTCTTCTTTTCTTCTTCTGCTTCTTCTACTTCTTCTACTTCTTCTTCTCCCTCTTCTTCTTCTTCCTTTTCTTCTAAACCATCTTCTTCTTCCACTTCTTCTTCTTCTTCTTCTCCTTCTTCTTGTACTTCTTCTTCTTCTTCTTTTCCCTCATCTTCTTTTGCTACTTCTTCTTCTTCTTTTACTTCTTTTACTTCTTCTTCTCTGCTTACTAATTTTTCTTCTTTTGCGACTACTTCTACTTCTTCTTCTTCTTCTTCTTCTTGTACTTCTCCATCCTCTTCTTCCTCATCTTCTTCTTCATCATCTTCTTCTTCTTCCTCTTCTTCTTCTTCTTGTACTTCTTCCCCTTGTTCTTCTTCCTCCGTTTCTTCTTTTACTACTTCTTCCTCTTTTACTTCTTCTTCTTTTCCTTCTTCTTCTACTACTACGTCTTTTCCTCTTCTTCTTCTATTTCTTTGTTTTCTTCTTCTTCCTCTTGTTCTTCTTCTTCTTCTACTTCTTTTACTTCTTTTTCTTGTTCTTCTTTTTCTTCTTCTTCTTCTCCTTCTTCATCTCCTTCTTCATCTCCTTCTTCTTTTTCATCTAGTTCTTCGCCTTTTTCTTCTTCTTCTTCTTCACCTTCTTCTTCTTCTTCTTCTTCTTCTTCCTCTTCTTCTTCTTCTTCTTCTTTTTCTTCTTCTTCTTCTTCATTATCTTCTTCTTCTTCTTCTTCTTCTTCTCCTTCATCTTTCCTTCTTCTTCCTCTTCTTCTTCTGCTTCTTCATCTTTCTCTTCATTTTTCTTCTTCTTCTTCTTCTTCTTATTCTTATTCTTATTCTTCCACCTCTTCTTCTTCTTCTTTTACTTTTTTATCTTCTTCTTCTTCTTCTTCTTCTTCCTCTTCATCTTCTTTTTCTTCTTCTTCTCCCTCTTCTTCTTCTTCTTCTTCTTTTTCTTCTTCTCCTCCTTCTTCTTCTCCTCCTTCTTCAACTTCTTGTCCTTCTTCTCCTTCTTCTTCTTCTTCTTCTTCTTCTTCTCCTTCTACCTCTTCTCCATGTTCTTTGTCTCCTTCTTGTTCTTCTCCTTCTTCCTCTTCTCCATATTCTTCTTCTTCTTGCTGTTCTTCATCTTCTTCTTCTCCATCTTCTTCTTCTTTTTCTTCTTCTTCTTCTCCTCCTCCTCCTCCTCCTTCTTCCTATTTCTTTTCTTCTTCTTCTCCAACGTCTTCTTCTTCTCTATCTTCTTCTTCCTCTTCTTCTTCTTCTTCTTCTTCTTCCGTTTCTTCTGCTTCTTCTTCTTCTTCTTCTTCTTCCTCTTCTTCATCTTCTTCATCTTCTTCTTCTTCTTCTTCTTCTTCCTCTTTTTCTATTCTTCTTCATCATCTTCTTCTACTTCTTCTTCTTCTTCTTCTTCTTCCTCTTCATCTTCTTTTTCTTCTTCTTCTCCCTCTTCTTCTTCTTCTTCTTTTTCTTCTTCTCCTCCTTCTTCTTCCCCTCCTTCTTCATCTTCTTGTCCTTCTCTCTTCTTCTTCTTCTCCTTCTTCTTCTTCTTCTCCTTCTACTTCTTCTCCATGTTCTTTGTCTTCTTCTTGTTCTTCTCATTCTTCCTCTTCTCCATATTCTTCTTCTTCTTGTTGTCCATCTTCTTCTTCTTCTTCTTCTTCTTCTTCTTCTCCTCCTCCTCCCCCTTCTTCCTATTTTTTTTCTTCTTCTTCTTCCTCTTCTTCTCCAACGTCTTCTTCTTCTCTATCTTCTTCTTCCTCTTCTTCTTCTTCTTCTTCTTCTTCCTTCTTCTGCTTCTTCTTCTTCTTCTTCTTCCTCTTCTTCATCTTCTTCTTTTTCTTCTTCTTCTTCTTCTTCTTTTGCATCTACTTCTCCTTGTTCTTTTCCCTTGTCCTTCTTTTGTTTCTTCTTCTTCTTCTTCTTCTTCTTATTCTTTCTCTTATTCTTCTTCTTCTTCTTCTTCTTCTTCTCCTTCTTCTTCTTCTTCATCTTCTTCTTCATCTTTCTCTTCTTCTTCTTCTTATTTTTCTTCTTCTTCCTCTTCTTCTTCTACTTCTTCTTCTTCTAATTCTTCTCCTCCTCCTCCTTCTTCTACTTCTACTTCTTCTTGTTCATCTTCATCATCGTCATCTTCTTCTTCTTCTTCTTCCTCTTCTTCTTCTTCTTCTTCTTTTTCTTCTTAGATTACTTCATGTTCATCATCTACTTTTCTTCCACTTCTTCTACTTTTTATTTTTCTCCCTCTTCTTCTTCTTCTTCTTCTTCTCCTTCGTCTCCCTCTTCTCCTACTTCTTCCTCTTCTTCTTAATCATCATCATCTTTTTCTTTTTCTTCTTCTTCTTCTTCTTTTTCTTATTCTTCTCCTTCTCCTTCTTCTTCTTCTTCTTCAAAACCTACTACTAGTACTTGTTCATCCTCTTCTTCTTCATCTTCTAATTCTTCTTCTTCTTCTTCATTTTCTTCTTCTTCTTCTTCTATTTCTTCTTCTTCTACTACTTCTTCTTCTTCTCCTTCTCCTTCTTCTTCCTCTTCTTCTTCACCATCTTCTTCTTCTTCCTCTCATCTTCTTCATTTTGTGCTTCTTCTTCTTCTTCGTCTTCTTCTTCTTCTCCTTCTTCTTCTTCTTCTTCTTCTCTTCTTCATCTTTCTCTTCTTCTTCTTCTTCTTCTTCTTCTTCTTATTTTTCTTCTTCTACCTCTTCTTCTTCTACTTCTTCTTCCTCTAATTCTTCTCCTCCTCCTCCTTCTTCTTCTACTTCTACTTCTTCTTGTTCATCTTCATCATCGTCATCTTCTTCTTCTTCTTCTTCCTCTTCTTCTTCTTCTTCTTCTTTTTCTTCTTCTTCTTCTTCTTATTCTTCTTAGATTACTTCATGTTCATCATCTACTTTTCTTCCACTTCTTCTACTTTTTATTGTTCTTCCTCTTCTTCTTCTTCTTCTTCTTTGCCTTCCTCTCCCTCTTCTCCTACTTCTTCCTCTTCTTCTTTGCCTTCCTCTCCCTCTTCTCCTACTAGTACTTGTTCATCCTCTTCTTCTTCATCTTCTAATTCTTCTTCTTCTTCTTAATTTTCTTCTTCTTCTTCTTCTACTTCTTCTTCTTCTACTACTACTTCTTCTTCTCCTTCTCCTTCTTCTTCCTCTTCTTCTTCACCATCTTATTCTTCTTCCTCTTCATCTTCTTCTTCTTTTTGTGCTTCTTCTTCTTCTTCATCTTCCTCAAATACTTCTACTTCTTCTTCATCATCTTTTACTTCGTCTTCTACCTCTTCATCTTCTTCTTCTTCTTCTTCTTCTTCTCCTTTCTCTTCTTCTTCTTCTTCTGCTTCTTCTTCTTCTTCTTTTTCATATTCTTCTTCTTCTTGTTATTCTTCGTCTTTTTTTTCTTCTTCTTCTACTTCTTAATTTTCTTCTTCTTCTTCTTCTTCTTCTTCCTCTTCCACTTCTTCTACTTCTTCATGTTCTTCTTATTCTTTTTCTTCTTCTTCTTCTTCTTCTCCTTCTACTTATTATTCTTCTTCTTCTACTTTTTCTTCTTCTTCTCCTTGTTCTTCTTCTTCTTCTTCTACTTCTTCCTCTTCCTCTTCTTCTAGTTCTTCTTCTTCTTCTTCTTCTTCTTCCTCTACTTCTTCTACTTTTGTTTCATCTTCTTCCTCATGTTCTTCTTCTTCTTCTTTTTCTTCATCATCTTTTTCTTATTCTTCTTCTTCATCTTCAACTTTTTCTTCATCTTTTTCTTCTTCTCCTTCTCCTTCTCTTCTTCCTCATCTTCTTCTTCTTCTTCTTCTTCTTCTTCTTCTTCCTTCTTCTTATTCTTATTCTTCTTCTTCTTCTTGTTCTTCATCATAATCAACATCAACATCTCCGTCTTCTTCTCCTTCTTCTTCCTCTTCTTCTACTTCTTCTTCTTCTGTCTTTTCTTCTTCTTCTCCTTCTACTTCTAATTCTTCTTCTTCTTCAATATCTTCTACTTCTTTTCCTCTTTAACATCTTCTTCTTCTTCTTCTTGTTCTTCTACTTCCACTTCTTCTTCTTCTTCTTCTTCTTCTTCTTTTTCATATTCTTCTTATTCGTCTTCTTCTTCGTCTTCTTCTTTTTCTTCTTCTACTTCTTCTTCTTGTTCTTTTTCTTCTTCTTCTTCTTATTCTTCTTTGTCTTCTACTTCATCTACTTGTTATCTTCTTCATCCTTTTCTTCTTCTTCTTCTTTTTCTTCTTCATCTCCTTCTCCTTCTTCTTCTTCTTCTCCTTCCTCTTCTTCTTCTTGTTCTTCTTCTCCTCCTGCTTTTTTTTTGTCTTCTTCTTCTTCTTATTCTTCCTCTTATTCTTCTTCTTCTAATTCTTCTTCTTTTTCTTCTTCCTCTACTTCTTCTTCTTCTCAATCTTCTTCTTCATCTTCTTTTCCTTCTTAATCATCCTCTTCTTCTTTTTCCTCTTATTCTTCTTTTTCTTCTTCTTCTACTTTTGCTTCTTCTTCTTCTACTGTTTCTTCATCTTCTTCTTCTTCTTCCTCTTCTTCTTCATTTTCTTCTTCTTCTTCTTCTTCTCTTCTCTCTTCTACTTCTTCCCCTTCTTTTTCTCCTTCTCCTTCTTCTACATCTTCTTTTTCTGCTTTGTCTTCTTCTTCTTCTTCTTCTTCTTCTTCTTCTTCTTCTTCTTCTACTTCTACTTCTTCTTCATCATCGCCATTTTCTTCTTCTTCTTCTTCTTCTTCTATTACTACA
>JAIUJO010001069.1:0-5000 GCA_023846275.1 Vanilla planifolia
CTCTAAATCTTTTCTTTTTCTTCTTCTTCTTCTGCTTCATCTTCCTCTTCTTTTTCTTCTTATTTTTTTCTTCTTCAATTTCTTCTATCACTTATTCTTCTTCTTCTTCTTCTTCTTCCTCTTCCTCTTTCCTCCCTTCTTTTCTTCTTCTTCTTCTTCTTTTTCTTCTTCGTCTTCCTACAACACTTGCTCTTCCTATTCCTCTTCTTCTTTTTCTACTACTTTTTCTTCTTCATGATCATTTTCTTCTTCTTCTTCTCCTTCTTCCAATTCTTTTGGTTCTGCTTCTTCCTCATCTTCTCCTACTTCTTCTTCTCTTGTTCTTCTTCTTCTTCTTCTTCTTATTCTTCTTTTTGTTCTTCTTCTTCTTCTTCTTCTTCTATCTTCTTCCACTTCTTCTACTTCTTCTTCTTCTTCCTGTTCTTCTTTCCCATCTTCTTCTTCTTCTTCTTCTTCTTCTTGCAATGACACTTCTTCTTCTTATTCCTCTATTCTTTTTCTACCACTTCTTCTTCATCACTATTTTCTTCTTCTTCTTCTCCTTTCTCGTCTTCTTTTTCTACAACTCCGTCTTCATCTTCTTCTACATTATCCTCTTCTTCTTCTTCTTCATCTTCTTCTTTTTCTTCTTCTTTTTCTTCTTCTTCTTCTTCTTTTTCTTCTTCTTCTTTCTCTACCACTTCTTCTTCATCTTCTTCTTATTCTTTGTCTTTTTCATTTTGTCTTTGTCTTCTAAATCTTCTCTTCTACTTCTTCTTTTTCTTCTTTTTCTTCATCATCTCCTTCTTCTACATCTTCTTCTTCATCTTCTTCTTCCTCTTCTTCTTATTCTTATTGTTATTATTCTTCATCTTCTTCTTCAATCTTCTCCTCCTCCTCCACGTCCACCTTCTTCTTCTTCTTCTCCTTCTCCTTCTTCTTCTTCTTCTTCTTCTTCTCTTCTTCTTCTTCTAATTCTTCTTCTTCTTCTTCTCTTCTTCTTCTTAGTTTTCTTATTCTAATTCTTCTTTTTCCTCTTCTTATTCATTGTCTCCTTCTTCTTCTTCTTCTGCTTCTTCTTCTTCGTCTTCCTCTTACTCTTCCTATTCTTTGCCCTCTATTACTTTTTCTTCATCTTATTTTGCTTTTTCTTCTTCTTCTTCTCCTTCTTCCCCTTATTTTGCTTTGACTTCTTGTTCATCTTCTTTTACATTTTCCTCTTCTTATTCTTCTTCATCTTCTTGTTTTTCTTCTTCTTTGTCTTCTTCTTCTTCTTCTTCTTCTTTTTCTTCTTCTTCTTTTCTTCTTCTTCTTATTCCTATTCTTGTTCTTGTTCTTTATGTCGTCCTCTTCTAATTCTTCTTCTTCTACTTCTTCATCTTGTTCTTCTTCATCTCCTTCTTGTACATCTTCTTCTTCTTCTTCTTCTTCTTCTTCTTCTCTTCTCTTCTTCTTATTCTTATTCTTCCTCATCTTCTTGTTGTTCTACTTCTTCTTCTTCTTCTTCCACATCTTCTTCTAATTCTTCATGTTGTTCTTCTTCTTCGACTTCTTCTTCCCCTTCTTCTTCTTCTTCTTCTTCTTCCACTTCTTCTTCCTCTTCTTCTTCTTTTTCTATTCTTCCTCTTCTTCTTCCTTTCTTCTTCTTCTTCTTCTTCTTTCTTCTTCTTCTTCCTCTTTCCCTTTTTCTTCTAACTCTTCTTCCTCTTTTTCTTCGTATTTTTCTTCTTTATTGTTCTTGTTATTCTTCTTCTTCTTCCTCTTCAACTTCTTTTTCATTTCTTCTTCTTCATCTTATAATTATTCTTCTTCTTCTTCATCTTCTCCTCCTACTCCACATCCACCTTCTTCTTCTTCTTCTTCTTCTCGTTCTTCTTTTCCTTCTTCTTCTTCTATTTCTTCTTCTTCTTCTTCTTCTTCTTCTTCTTCTTTTAGTTCTTCTTGTTCTTCTTCTTCTTCTTCTTCTTCTTCTTCTTCTCCTTCTTATTTTTCTTCTTCTCCTTCTTCTTTTTTTCTCTTCTTATTCATCTTCTCCTTCTTCTTCTTCTTCCTCTTCCTCGTCCTCTTCTTGTCTTCTTCTACTTTTTCTTCTTCATCAATTTCTCCTTCTCCATCTTCTTCTTCTTCTTCTTCTTCTTTTCTCTTCTTCTTCCTCTTCTTCTTCTACTACTACTACTAGTACATCTTCTTCATCTTCTTCCTCTTCATCCTCCTCTTCATCATCCTCTTCATCATCCTCTTCTTCTTCTTCTTCTACTATACTACTACTTCTTCATCTTCTCTTCTTCTTCATCATCTTCTTCTTCTTCTTCTTCTACATCTTCTTCTTCATCATCATCTTCTACATTTTCTTCCTCTCCCTCTTCTTCTTCTTCTTCCACTTCTTCTTCTTCTCCTTATTCTTTCTTTTTTTATTCTTCCTCTTCTTCTTCTTCTGCTTCTTCTTCTTCTTCTTCTCCTTCTTCTCCTTCTTCTCCTTCTTCTTCTACTGCTTCTTCGTCTCCTTTTTCTTCCTTATATTCTTCTTCTTCTTTTTCTTTTACTTCTTTTTCTTTTCTTTTTCTTCTTCTTCTTCTTCTTCTTCGTCATCTTTTTCTTCTTCTTTTTCTACTTTTTCCTCGTCTTCAACTTTTTCTTTTTCTTCTTCTTCTTCTTCTTCATCATCTTCTGTTTCTTCTTGTTCTTCGCCTTCTTCTTCTTCTTCTTCTTCTTCTCCTCCTCCTCCTCCTCCTCCTCCTCCTCCTCCTTCTTCTTCTTCGACTTCTTCTTCTTAATCTTCCTTCTCGTCTTTGCCTTCCTCATCTACTTCTACTATTTCTTCTTCAAGTTTTTCTTCTTCTTCCCCTTCTTCCCCCTTTTCATCCTTCCTTCTTCTTCTTCTTCTTCTACTTCTTCTTGTTCATCATCATCTTCGTCTTTTTCTTCCACTTCTTTTTCTACTTCTTTTTTTTCTACTTCTTCTTCTTCTTCTTCCTCTTCTTCTTTCCCATCTTCTTGTTCTTATTCTTGTTCTTCTTCCTACAACACTTCTTCTTCCTATTCCTCTCTTCTTTGTCTACATCTTTTTCTTCTTCATCATCATTTTTTATGACTTCTTCTACTTTTCCCCTTCTTTTGCTTATACTTCTTCATCTTCTTCTTCCTTTTCTTCTTCTTTTTCTTCTTCTTCTTCTTCTTCTACTACTTCTTCTTCTTCTTCTTCTTCTTCTTATTCTCCCTATTCTTCTTTCCCATCTTCTTCTTCTTCTCTTTCTTCATCGAAAAAAACTTCTTCTTCCAATTCTTTTTCTTCTTTTTCTACTAATTCTTCATCAGTATTTTCTTCTACTTCTTCTCCTTCTTTCCCTTCTTTTCCTTCAATTTTTTCTTCATCTTCTGATAGATTTCCATCTTCTTCTTCTTCTTCTTTTTCAACTTCTTCTTTTCCTTCTTCTTTTTCTTCTTCTCCTTCTTCTTATTCTTCTTCTTCGTCTTTTTCTCCTTCTTTCTATTCTTCTTCTTCTTATTCTTATTCTTATTACTTGTCTTCTTCTTTCTGCCTTCTTCTTTTAACTCTTCTTCTTCTACTTCTTCTTCTTCCTCCTCCTCCTCTTCTTCTTCTTCTTCTTCTAATTCCTCTTCATCATCATCATCATCTTCTTCTTCTTCTTCATCATCATCTTCTTCTAATTCTTCTTCTTCTTTTTCTTCTTCTTCTTCTTCTTTTCTTCTTCTTCTTCTTCTTCTTTCCCCTCTTCTTCTTTCTCTTCACTTTCTTTCTATTCTTCCACTTTTTATTCCTCTTAATCTTTTCTTTTTCTTCTTCTTCTTCTCCTTCATCTTCCTCTTCTATTTCTTCTTATTTTTTTTCTTCTTCAATTTCTTCTATCACTTATCCTTCTTCTTCTTCTTCTTCTACTTCCTCTTCCTCTTTCCTATCTTCTTCTTCTTCTTCTTCTTCTTCTTCTTCTTCTTCTTTTTCTTCTTCGTCTTCCTACAATACTTCTTCTTCCTATTCCTCTTCTTCTTTTTCTACTACTTTTTCTTCTTCATCATCATTTTCTTCATCTTCTTCTCCTTCTTCCCATTCTTTTGGTTCTGCTTCTTCCTCATCTTCTCCTACTTCTTCTTTTTCTTCTTCTTCTTCTTTTTCTTCTTCGTCTTCTTCTTCTTCTTCTTCTTCTTCTTCTTCTCTCTTCTTTCTCTTCTTCTGCTTCTTCTTCTTCTTCTTGTTCTTCTTTCCAAACTTCTTCTTCTTCTTCTTCTTTTTCTTCTTCTTGCAATGATACTTCTTCTTCTATTCCTCTTTTCTTTTTCTAACATTTCTTCTTCTTCATCATCATTTTCTTCTTCTTCTTTTCCTTCCTCGCCTTCTTTTGCTTCAACTACATCTTCATCTTCCTCTACATTTTCCTCTTCTTCTTCTTCTCATCTTCTTCTTTTTCTTCTTCTTTTTCTTCCTCTTCTTCTTCTTTTTCTTCTTCTTCTTTCTCTTCTACTTCTTCTTCATCTTCTTCTTCTTATTCTTATTCTTTGTCTTCGTCATTTTGTCTTCATCTTCTACTTCTTCTTTTTCTTCTTTTTCTTCATCATCTCCTTCTACATCTTCTTCTTCATCTTCTTCTTCCTCTTCATCTTATTCTAATTCTTGTTATTCTTCTTCTTCATCTTCTTCTTCAGTCTTCTCCTCCTCCTCCACTTCCACCTTCTTCTTCTTCTTCTTCTTCTTCTTCTGCTTCTTCTTCTATTTCTTATTCTTCTTTTTCCTCTTGTTCCTCTTCTTCTTCTTCTTCTTCTTCTTCTTCTTTTTCTTCTTTTTCCTCTTCTTATTCATTGTCTACTTCTTCTTCTTCTCCTTCTTCTTGTTCTTCGTCTTCCTCTTACTCTTCCTCTTCTTCGCCCTCTTTTACTTTTTCTGCGTCTTCTTTTGCTTTTCTTCTTCTTCTTCTCCTTCTTCCCCTTCGTTTGCTTTGACTTCTTGTTCATCTTCTTCTACATTTTCCTCTTCTTATTCTTCTTCATCTTCTTGTTTTTCTTCTTCT